>LNAC01001768.1:15921-99592 GCA_002007465.1 Ailurus styani
CAAAAAAAAAAAAAAAACAAAAAAAAAAAAAAAAAAAAAAAAAAACAAAGCTCTCACGCCAACAAGCTAACTTTACAACTTAAGGAACTAGAAAAAGAAAAATAATTAAATCCAAAGCTAGTACAAGGAGGAAGTAATAAAGATTACAGATAAATGAAATAGAGAATAGAAAATAATAGAGAAAATCAGTGAAACCAAAAGTTGATTGGTTGAAAACATCAGCAAATTTGACACATTTATAACTTGAAGGACTAATAAAAAAAAGACTCAACTTATTAAAATCATAAGTTAAAGTGGGTTCATTACTACAGATTCTACAAAAATATAAAAGGATTATAAGAATTTGATGAACGGTCCTATTCAAACTGAATAACTAAATGAAATGGAAAAATTCCTAGAAGTACAAAGCCTACTAAGACTAGATTACACACAAAAATAGAAATTCTGAATAGACCTATAACTAGTAGGGAGATTGAATCAGTAATCAAAAGTCTGACAATGAAAAGCCCTGGAACTGACAGCTTGACTAGTGTATTGTATCAAACATTTAAGGGAGAAATAATACTAATCCTTCCTAAACTCATCCTAAAATTTGAAGAGCACGGAAGACTTCTTGACTCATGTTGTGAAACTAACATTACCCTGATATCAAAGCCAGAAAAAAAACACTACAAGAGAAAAAGTACAGACCAATATTCCTTGTGAACATTGATGCAAACAAACAAACCTTTCAACCAAATACTAGAAAACTGAATTCAGCAGCATATTATAAGGATTATACATCATGACCAAGTGGGACCAATCTTGGAATGCAAGAATGGTTCAACATATGAAAATTTATCAATATAATACACCACATTAAAAGAATGAAGGACAGAAACCACATGGTCATTTCAATTGATACATAAAAAGCCTTTCACACAATTTATTACATTTTTATGATAAAAACATTGAGTAAACTGAGAATAGAAGGAAAACTATCTCAACATAATAAAAGCCATATATAAAAAACCCACAGTGAATATCATAAACCATGCTGAAAAGTAGGGAAAAGTTTTCCTGTACAATCAGGAACAAGTTAAAAATTCCCACTTGAACCATTTCTGTTCAACCTAGTGCTGGAAATTGTAGCCAGAGGAGTTAGGAAGACAAACAACAACAAAAAAAAGCATTCAAATTGAAAAGGAAGAAAAGAAATGATCTCTGTTCACAGATGATATGATCTTCAGCTTTATTGAGGTATAATTGAGCAACAAAATTTTCAGATAAAGTGTACAACATGCTTTAATATATACACGCATTGTGGAAAGAATCTGCACCCCCCATCTAGTTAATTAACACAGCCATCATTCGACATATTTACCTTTAAGCTCTCTCCACAAAGTTCAATTATAGAGAGTGCTATCACTTATAGTCACCATGTTATACATTAGATCCTCAAACCTTATTCATTTTACACCTGAAAGTTTATACTTTTAACAACCTTTTCTGTATTTATGCCACCTTTCAGCCCCTATTAAACAGTTTCCTACTCTCTGACTATAAGTATAACTTTTTTCCCCTCTTTTTTAGATTCCACTTACAAGTGAAACAATACAGTATTTTCCTTATAATCTCTGGCTTATTTCACTTAGCATAATGCCCTTCAAGTCCATCCACGTTGTCACAGATTACTGGGATTGATGAATCATATGGTAATTCTGTTTTTACTTTTTTGAGGAACCTCCATACAGTTTTGCAGAGTGGTTGTATTACTCTACATTCCCGTCTACAGTGTACAGCGTTCTCTTTTTTTCACATCCTTGCCAGCATTTGTTTTCTCATCTTTTTGATGATAACCATTCTAACAGGTGGAAGATATTAGCTTTCTGTGGTTTTGATTTGCATTTCCCAATGTTTAGTTATATCGAGCACCTTTCATGTACCAGTTTCCTATTTGTGTACCTTCTTTGAAAAATGCCTATTTAGGCCTTTGTCCACTTTAATTAAGTTATTATTTTATTGAGTTGTAAAGATAATCTTATATGTAGAAAACCTTAAAGATTCCACCAAAAAACCTTATCAGAAAAAAATTTGTCAGAATAAATGAATTCAGCAAGGTAGTATGATACAAAGACAACATGCAAAGCTCAGTTGCATTTCTGTACACTAATGAACAATCTGAAAAGGAAACTATGAAAAAAATCACTTATAAGAGCATGCAAAAGAATAATAGGAATCAACCACTGAGGTAGAAAAATGTACAGTAAAATCTATAAAACACTGCTGAAAGATATTAAAGACAAAATAAATGGAAACATTTCTATCTTCATGTGTTGGAATACTTAGTATAGTATCAAAATGTCAGTACACCCAAAGTAATCTACAGCTTCAGTGTAATCTCTATCAAAATCCCACTGACCTAAAAAAAAAAAAAGGAAAAGAAAGAAAAAAAATTCTATCCTAAAATTCAAATCTCAATGGACCCTAAATAGCAAAAACAATCTTGAGAAAGAAGAACAAAACTAGAGGACTCACTTCTGGTTTGAAAACCTATTATAAGCCTACAATAATCAAAACACTGTGGTACTGGCAAAAAGACAAACATATAAATCCATGGAATAGAATAAAATCCAGGAATATATCCTCTCATATATTGTCAATTGTTGTTGTTTTTTTTTAAGACTTATTTATCTTATTTGTGAGAGTGAGAGAGAGAGAGAGAGAGAGAGAGAACAAGTATGAATGGGAGGGGCAGAGTGAGAAAGAGAGAATTCCAAGTAGACTCCTTGCTGAGTATGAAGCCTGATACATGGCTCAATCCCAGGACCCCAAGGTCAACACCTGAGCCAAAACCAAGAGTCAGATGCTTAACTCGCTGTGTCACCCAGGCACTCCTGGTCAAATGATTCTTGACAAGGAAGATGCCAAGACCATTCAGTGGAAAAGGACAGTCTTTCCAACAAATGGTATTAGGAAAATTGGATATCCACAAAAGATTTCATTTGACCCATTACCTAAGACTGTATACAAAAATTAATTCCAAATGGATCAAAAAATCTAAATTTAAAAACTAAAAATCCTATCAAAGCAAAACTAAAGCTTCACAACATTGGATTTGAGAGTGATTCATTTGATATGATATGAAAGGCACAGGCAACAAGAAAAAAAATAGACAAATTGGACTTCACAAAAATTTTAAAATTCTTTTTCCTCAAACGATGTATACAGAATGAGAGAAGATATTTCAAATCAAAAATGTGATAAGAGATTAATATTCAGAATATACAGAGAACTCCTAAAATTCAACAACAAAAAATCAACCTAATTCAAAAATGGGCAAAGAATTTGGGTAGACTTTAAAGATGTACAAATTATCAATATGCACAAAGATATCATCTCACTCTCAGGATGTCTACTATCAGAACAAACAAAAAAAACAAGAAAGAAATATTTTCGAGGATGTGGCAAAATTGAATCCTGTGCATTGTTGATGGGAATGTCAAATGGTATAGCTGCTGTGGGAAACAGTGTGGCAGTTTTAAATAAAACTAAAATAGAATTTACCATATGATTCAGCATTTCCACTTCTGGGTATAAACCCAAAAGAATTGAAAGCAAGTTCTCAAAAAGTAATCCCTCATGCACCCATGTTCATAATAACATTATTCACAATAGCCAAAAAGGTGGAAGCAACACAAGTGTACTTGGACAGATGAATGGATAAGTCACATGTGGCAATATTCGTATGAGGGAACAACAATATTCAGCCTTTAAAAAGGGAATTTTGCCATATGCTGCCATGAAGATAAACCTTGATGATATTATTGTTTGTCTGGGAAGTCTTTATATCTCCTTCATTTCTGGAGGACAACTTTGCCAGATAGCCTCTTCTTAGCTGTCAATTTTTATCTTTTAATGCTTTAAATACTTCATTCCATTCTCACCTGTCCTATAGATTTTCTGCTGAAAAGTCCACTGATAGTTAAATGGAGATTTTTTGTACATTACTTTCTTTTTTCCCCCAGCTGCCTTTAGGATTCTTTATGAGTAATTTTTGGCAGTTTTGTTATAAAATGTCTTAGAAATGGTCTTTTTGCATTGAAATAATAGGGTGTTCTAGCTTTGTAGACTTGTATGTTCAGATTCTTCCTCGGGTTTGGAAACTTCACAGCTATTATATCTTTAAATAACTCTCTGCCCCCTTCCCACTCTCTTTTTCTAGTACACTAATCTATTTGCTTTTCTGACATAATCTGAAAGTGCTCATAGGGTTTATTCACTTTTTAAAAATCTTAGTTTTTTTCTCCTCTTCCGAATGAATCATTTCTAAATTCCTATCTTCCAAGTCACTTATACTTTCTTCCTTCTTATCTACCCTGTTACCTATGCTTTTCAATGCATTCTTTATTTCATTCTATGACTTCTTTAGCTCCAGAGTTTCTGGTTCTGTTGGTTGGCTTGCTTGTTTGTTTTTAATTTCAGTCTCTTTGGTGGAGAACTCATTCTGTTCAATAATTTTATCTGGAGTTCCTTGAGTTGCCTTTCTTGGTTTTCTTGTAGCCCATTAAATTTCTTCATAAAATTTACTTTGAATTCTCTATCAGTTTCATTTCAATGTTTTGTGTATTCGAATTCAATATATGGTGAATTATTTTTTTCATGATATCATATTACCTTGATTTTTCCTTGTGTCTGACAATATGCGTCTCTGATTGAAGTAGCAAACACTTTTCTTACTTAAAAATTTGTGTGATTTGGTTATTACAGCTCAATAGGCTAGCAATTAGAAAACTTTCTTTTGTAGTCCAGAAGGTGGCACTAAAGCTCAAGTTTTTGGTTTCTCCTGTGGTTTTGGTCCTTGGGATGAAGTATGCAAAAAGAGCTGGCAGCAAGTTGGGGAAGATGAGGATTTAGCATCTGGAACTTTGTGGGTGCCTACAGTCCATTAGGTGGATCCTAGTGTAGGGAACTTCAAGAGATCTATGCACAGACCTATGGCTGAAATCCTGAAGCATAGAGAAGGAAATTAAGTTCCTCCGGTGCCATTTGATATTCCTTGTCTGCCTCCTTCCCTTCCCTCTCCCTCCCCCAAGTCATGGAGGTCCCTCTTTATGTATGTATGTATGTATGTATGTATATATTTAGTTTTAAAGATTTTGTTTATTTATTTGACAGAGAGAGAGATCACAAGTAGGCAGAGAGGCAGGCAGAGAGAGAGGAGGAAGCAAGCTCCCCTCTGAACAGGCTTTAACCCACTGAGCCACCCAGGCGCCCCTGGAGGTCCCTCTTTAAAATTCTTGTGTCACAGGAGAGAAATAAGCCCCTCCAGCTGCAACCCACTTGTAGCTAGGTAGTGTGTCGCTCCTTTCACTTATCATTTCCTCTGCCAGACAAGTAGCTCCTTCTGTTGTCCAAAGCCCAGAATGTTGCACTGTTGCCCTGGAAAGGGAGGCTGCCTCAATGGGTTCCTCACCACCTCCTCTGCCATCTATCCCACTCTGATGGTGTGCCAGGTTCTCCTGTCAGGTTGACTGGACCTCCACAGATTCTCTGTCTCCCATGAGTATCTGTCCACTTGTGTCCTCTCCAGGTTCCTCTTCTCTAATCAGGGCAAGTGCAGGTGGAACAGGTTCACCCATTACCCTGAATCCACAGTCCCCTCTGATATCCTATCCACTTACTTTTGGATGCACAAGTAGATAGAAATTGGTGTAATGCACAGAGGCACTTTCACTCAGTTATAGGTGACTAATTAATTATAATCAAAGAGGAGAGGAGAAAGGAATGACTCACAGTACCATGACACTGACATCACAGTCAGTTTTTTAAGTTGTTATTTGTTTAATATAAATACTGAGTTTCTCATTCCTAGCTCATTTTTTTATATCAATAAAATATGAGAATTCGATATAGAGAAGTGGTTCCAAATTTTAAAAAAGATAAGAATAACATATTAATGGTAGACTTTTTATGAAACTGAATTTCATGACTTTTCTATGAAAATGTGTTTTTATATAATTTTTTAAAAGTTCTACTGATTACTTAAGAGCTCAAAATCTGGAAACCATTGGACTAGCTTATTCCAGTAGTCTCTTTCAATATTAATGTCTTCTGATATTATGATTTATCCTTTCTTTCTACATCCCAAGAGAAAAGAAATGTCAAGTAGAATGTCTAATAATCAAAGAGCTTAAGGGAAATTGATGAATGTATCAATCAGGATAGAATAGGTGATGCCACAATAACAAAAACGCTGAATTCTCAGTGGCTTACAATAGCCAACTTTTTTGTCATGTTTGCCTTAGGTCAAGAAGGAGACTCTTCATATTAGTCACTTTCCAATCTGTCACTGAAACTTCATTTTGATACATGCTTTAACAATCACAGAGGCCCCAGAGTAAAATATGTTACTTTTGCTTTTCTTTCATTGCCAAACTATATGAACATTCTCAAATTCAATGGACAAGGTGCGTGTTTCACCTGCAGGGAGGAGCCCTGAATATTTATGAATAAGATCTAGAATAAGAACTGTACCAGAGAGGGTTGCCTGAATGGCTCAGTTGGTTAAGCAGCTGATGACTCTTGATTTCTGCTTAGGCCATAATCTGAGGGTCATGAGATCAAGCCCAGTGTTGGGTTCTGCACTGAGTGTGAAGCCTGCCTTAAGATTCTCTCTCTCTCTGCCTCTCATTCTCATGCTCTCTCTCTCCAAAGAAAACCCCACATTGCAACAGAGAAATACTAATTTTTTGTTTGGTTGTAAAAATTTGAAAAATAGGAAATATGAGATGAACCCTTACGACTTTTGCAATTTTCTGAACATATTAATATTACCTAGACAGAAATTTCCAGATTCTAAAATATCTTCACATAAAGTATTTGTTGTTTTTTTTTTTTTTTTTTTTTTTAANTTTTTTTTTTTTTTTTTACGACTCAGTGATGGAGTGATAAGCTTGAGTACGGGCTACAAACTCACTATAGAGTTAAACTGTTTGGTTTTGAATTTCAGTTTCAGCATTTACTGAAATTTGACCACAAATTACCTTACTTAATGTACTTACTTGATGTACCTCCTTTAAAACTGGGTATAATCATAATTGTTTATTGCCTTTATGTTTGTGTGAGGAATCAATGGCATATGGTTATACTCAATACATAGCTGTTTTCAGTTATTTTTTAATATTTCTAACATATTTATCAATAATACTATTACCCCATTTTCCAACTGAGACCTAAATGCAATCTGTAGTCTGTTTTCTCTAAGGTTCACGTAGTAGATGGCAAAGCTCAGATTCAAAATTAGATGTTTGGTTTAGGGACTTTGTTTACATCCTAGTCAGACTTATTTAATTTGACACAATCATTTTAATCTGTGTCTTTAAGGTTATTTTATCAAAAAAATTTTTTTTTACAGATTGCTATAGATGGTTCAGGAAAGAAAAAGACTAATTAGGATGGGGAGAGGATACTGAAAAATAGAAAGGAAGGAAAAAAAGCAAAGAGAAAGAGAAAGCAAACAACTGAAAATGTACTATGTAATTAGAAGAGGTGGCAGGGCAGCTGCTTGAACTGAAGAGATAAGACAGTGATTTGTTCAGGAACCAGGAGTGATAGTAGCCAATCAAGTATCATTGTGGAGCTCACATTAAACTTTTTTTTTTTTAACAGATTAGGTTTGAAGAATTGGAAAGGGTTGTAGAGAGCACCTACTGCAAAAAGAAAAAGAAAATCTATGAAGTCCCAAATTCAGCATTTTTTCCCCACCGAAGAGAAAGCAAAACAAGAACTGTGTGATTTTTGTTATTATGTAATGGAAAGGACTGACCTGTGGATTTGAGCGATTGCTGATTTAAAGACGTGAAGTGGTAAGTTATTTAAATGTTTTATGATTGTCAGGTAGTCCCTAACCCCTACTATTTCCTTGAAAAAAAAAATGGTTTCTGTCATATGACTTGATTGTTCAAAGTTTCACAATCTATTTTAGGTTTGTTGACAACTCAAGTTTCAGTTTCCAATGGCACAAAGTGTGTCTGAGTCTTGGCTCAAAATGTTTTTCTCATTTAAGAAATCTGGTAGGCAAACTTGATTATATTTACCTCTTTTCTCTAACCTTCACATGTGATTTATTGTCTTAACTCAGGTTCATTTTCCTGTTTTTCTTCTTTTTTAGTGGTGATAGAGAGCTTGTGGGAGACAGTTTTGAGAAAATTGTACGATTCTATGTAAAATTTAGAATAATTATCACTTTTTTCAGTAAAAGAAACCACTAACTTGACCCTAACCCTAACCCTTCCAAAAACACACTCATCGTTTTCAAAGGCAACATGTGTTGGGTCTGGTTTCCTCCAGGCTCCAGACCCCACCGGGAGGCCCCTCCTGACCATCTTGACAGCCCATTACCACCAAACCCAGGACACGGGGCACAATGCTGAGTTGGTGGACAGTTCTAGAGGTTGTTACCACCACTCTTGAGCCTGGGGAAACAGACCTTACAGCTCACCACTGCTTCCTGTAGAAACAAGCTTCAGTGTGTCGCCTTTCAGGGTCTTTCATTCAGAACTAACCACTGCCCTCTGTGCTGGCAGGCTGCATGGACACCATTTCCAGCGTCTTTAGCACTGCAGCTCCCCACTGCCTCCAGTGGTGGCAAGCAGCATTGCCATGCCTTCCAGGACTCGCACTCCAGCTCACCACTTCCTCCAGTGGAATGAACCTGCACTGCCAGGCCTTCCAGCGTCTCACCATGCAGCTCACAACTACTTCCACTGGTCTCAAGCCACACTGGCAAGTCTTCCACCATCATTCAGACTGCAACTCAGCACTGCCTCCAGTGGTAAGAATCCGCACTGCCTCTCCTTCCCACGCCTTGCACTGTATCTGTCCAAGGCATCCTGTCGCCAAGCTCCAGCAGTATGTCTTCCAGCATACCTTGGGGCAAGCTGAACTGCCCCATTTTTCACCATCTTTTGCATTGGAGCTCAGCACTGGCTCCAGTGGTGGAAAGCTGAATTATGAGAGCTGCTTGATGGCATGCCAGTGCAGAATTCTGTCACAGGAGGCAGTGTCAGCTGCATTGTGAGAGCTGCTGGGAGACGTCCCAGTGCAGCTTGGAGCCAAATCTCCTGAGAACTTGTGCAATTCTCACGAGATTTCTACCCAAATCATGAGATTTGGTAATCTCATGATTTGTGTTGAAATCTCGAGAGAACTCATTTCAACTATCCTGAGAACTCAGGGAAATCACATGATCACAATCCAAATCTTGTGAGATCTTAGCCTGAATCTCATGAGATCTTAGTGAGAATCTCATGAGATCTCAGTCTAAATCTTGTGAGAACTCAGGCACTTCTCATGAGATTTCTTCCCCAGTATTATTGAGAACTCATTCTAAATATTGTGAGATGTCAGGGAAATCTTCTTAGATCTTGGTTCAAATCTCCTGAGATCTTAGTCCAAATCTCGTGAGGAATTATTCCAAATCTCAAGAGATCTCAGTCCAAAGCTCCTGAGATCTCAGTTCAAATCTCCTGAGAACTTGGGCAATTCTTACGAGATTTCTACCCAAATCTTATGATTTAGCCTACCTTCTTTTTGCCTACTCTGGCTCCCACTAGCTGTGTGCAAGCTGCTCCAGGAATACATGCACAGTTGCCTGTTACATGGCTGTGGGTGGAAAATGGATAGTTACTACTATGTTAAGAGCTAAATTTGAATGAAATTAACTTCAATTTACTGTCTAAACTTTTTCCTGTTAAATTGAAAGATCTTAATAGACTATAGAGTTCCAAAATAATTACATCAAATAAATTCTACCACTGCAATTATCATCTGGGTGGGGAGATGAATTCCTGGTGCTTCCTACTGTCATGTTCCTAGTATCCTTTCACATACAAGTTTTTTGTTTTTTTGTTCGTTTTGTTTTGTTTTTTTGTGACCATACTTTTTTTTGTTCCTCTTAAATACTCAGAAGTGTGATATCTAGGTCACATATAAGTGTATATTTCACTTTATATCAAACTTCTTTAAACTGTTTTTCAAAGCAGCTGGACCATTTTGTACTTCAATTAGCAATGTTTGAAAGCTGTAGTGCTCCATTCTTAAGTGTTGGTACTGTCAAAATTCATTTTAAGCCATTCTAATAGGTGTGTAGTGCTATATATTATTGTGGCTGTGTTACACTTGTCTAAGGCCTAATGATTCCAGATAAAATTCAAATATATACTTTGCAAAGATTTTTTCCCAGTTTGTGAACTGCCTTTTCATTTTCTTAGTAGTGTCTTCTGAAAAGTACAAGGTTTTTATCTGATGAAGTCATATTTATCTTTTTTATAGTGTTGCATATAAGAATTTGTCTATGTAAGGTCATACAGACTTTATCTTGTCCCCCCCCCCTTCCAGGACTTCTATACTTTTACACTTTGTACCTAGGACGAGGACTTGTTTTTGAAGAAATTTACTTGAGAACAATATACTGATGTTTTATTTTCAATTTTTACCATATGGATGTCCAATTATTCTAGCATCGTATGTTGAAATGACCATCCTTTCTCCACTGAGTTGCCTTCTCACCTTTGTCAAAATTTATGGTACATGTGTGGGTCTATTCCTGGATTTTTCTGTTCCAATGATCTATGTGTCCATCTGTTTGCTAATAACACAATTTGATTATCCAAGCTTTGTAGTAAGTCTTACAATTAGGTAGTCTAAGTCACCTTTTTTTTTTTCCTGGCTATTCCAGTTGTTGCTTTTCTAAGGAAATTTAAATCAGCTTGACGATGTCAATGAAATATACTGCTAGGATTTTTTATTAGTAATGAATGAATTTGGCAGAGGTGATGTTCTTAAAAATCATGAGTCTTTTGACTCATGTACACAGTATCTCTATTTAGATCTTCACCTGTCATTATCAAAATTGGTGAAGGGTTGTCACCAATTGTGACAGGTGAAGGGTCAATACACATTTTGGTAGACTTCAACCTATTATTTTTTTTGGTACTACTACAAATGCTATTTTTAGAAAAAACTTCAATACCCACTTACTTTTAATCTTGCAACCTTGCTTACCTTACTTATTAGTTGTAGGAGACTTAATTCTTTGGGATTTTCTACATAAACAATCATGTCATCACTGAATGGGGACAATTTTACTTCTTCATTTCCAATTTGTATGGCTTTTCTTTTTTGTTTTATGCACTGGCTATTAGTAGATGTTGAAAAGAAGGGATTATTGTCCACTTTCTTACCTTGTTCTCAATCGTGGAGGAAACCCTTACAAGTTTTGTAAATATTATTCACCAGATGAAGGAAGCTCTTCTCTATTCCTGTATTATTTTTTATTAGGAATGCTTAATTTTATCATATGCTTTCATTCATTAAAAGCATATGCTTTTTCTTCTTTAGTCTGTTGATATTGATTACATTTGATTTTCAAAGGTTGGACTAGCCTGCATTTTCCAAGATAAACTGCATTTGATCATGATTTAAAATACTTTCCACATAGTACTTGATTCAACTTAATATTTTGATGAGAACTTTTACATTTTTACATTTACTCTCATAAAAAATAGTGAAACATAGTTTCACTATGTCATGAAACATAGTTTTCTTGTATCTTGTTTTAGTATCAGGGTAGTACAGGACTCAAAAATAAATTTGGATATGTTGTATAGAATTGTTGGTTTCATTTAATGTTTAGGAAAATTAACCAGTGAAACTATCTACACCTTACTTTTTTCTTTGAAAGAAAGGAAGAAAGGAAATTTTTTAACTACAAAGTAAGTGTATTAAGTAGATATAGGATCGTTCAGGTTACCTACTTCTCGAACAGCTTTGGTAGTTTGTCACTTTTATAATACTGACCCATTTCATTAAAACTGGAAATTTACAGAAGTAAATTTGTTCAAAATATTCCAAATATTTTCTTACAACTTTGGGCGTATTTTTTCTTTGCAATCTGGTTAGAACTTTTTCAATGTTATTGGTCTTTTCAGGAACTAGTTTTTACAGTATTTTCTACTGTTCTGCTTACAAATTCAGATTTATGCTTATTTTTATTTCCTTTATCTGCTTGCTCGGTGTTTAATTTGCTCTTCTTCTAGTTCCTTAAAGTAGAAAGCTGAATCATCAATCTGGATTTTTCTTTTCTAATATAAGCAAATTCCCTTTAAACACTCCTTTGGTGTATTCCACAAAATCTCATCAATTTCCACTTTTACTCAGTTCAAATACTATCTAATTTCCCTTAGGAATTCTGTCTTGATCCATGTTATTTAGAAATATTGTTTAATATTCAGAAATTTAAGCATTTTTCAAATCTATTATTGATACCTAATTTAGTTGAAGTAAGGCCAGGGAAAATTACATGATTTGTTAAGGTTTGAACTTATTAATGTTTTATGTGTTCACTGTTGTTTAGTTTTTGGAAAGGACAGAAAATCTTCCAATTCTTATCCATAAAGACAGACACACATATAGTTCAAAATAAAAAAGTATATTAGGATATTAAAATTTCATGTACAGCAACTGTGAAAAAAAATTCTAAACATGTTCCTTTGGGGAGGGCAATATGAAAACAGCTGCAAAACACTGGATTAGAGGTGTCCCACTATTTTATTTTCATTCAAGTTGTGATATATGTCATACAGAAAAATGTAAAACAAACAAAAAAATTATCGGCCCCACATCCCAAGATCCAGATTTAACAGATGTTAACATTTTACCAAAATATTCTTCAAATAACTTTTTAAAAGAAATGTACAATATATACAGAACTGCCCAATTCAAACCTCAATCTTTCCCTTCCACCCTTTTCTTACATAGCAAGATATTAAATGTCTCCATAAATAATTTTAACGGAATTTTGTGTAACTTTTTTCTAAACTCGGAGAAGTTTCACATAATAAATTAATCTCTTGCTCAGACTTTCTTGAATTCTTAAGATTTTCAAATAACCTGGTATTGGTGCTATATCATAGTTTGGAAAAAATAAAATTTCTTCTTGTGTAGTCAAATACTCCTTTTCTCATTGCAGTTTTTGGATATAACCCCTTTTAATCACAGATGTTCTAAAGTATCGTTTGATCCCCTCGCTTTACACCAAAGCACTGAAGCTTATGTTTGTTGGATACAGTCTCCCTTTCCCAATAATTCTTTTTTCTTTCCAAAATCTGGTGAGTTTGAGCTGTTTTAGATTTCTCTACTGGCCTTTATATAAATGCTATACCTTTACACTTTGCTTTCAGAAAATGTCAGGGTAGGATATATAGTAGCTTAAGTTCTTGGAGTGAGAACACTATTTCTCCTGAGATCATCAGCTCTCTTATGTGCCTAACACATGTGGGTGGCTCTCATCTCTCCTAAACAATCATACTAAAAGGTCAATACTTTTTTGTTTTGCATGCATTAATAAGTTATAGATACAAAAAAAGTACCTTATTAACTTACAGCTTAAGTTTATTACCAAAAAAAACAAAAACAAAAACAAAAAACCCTCCTCCAGTACTCACAATGAGAAGTGCTCTCTTCTTAAAAAGTGGTTAATATCAAATTGCTAAAAGCACTCAGTACAGCCTTTTGATTTTAGGTTCTTAACATTTTCCCTTATTTCTTTTAGGAGCCTTGATATCTCCTGATACTGATTTTTAAAGGAGTCTCATTTGCACAGCAAATACTTTCCAAAATATCTAAAGCAGCAACTTGAATGCTACTACCTTTTGTTTGATTTACCTAATCAGGTTTATGCTGATTCTATTCATGGTACTAATAGTAGGAGGCAGAGCCATGCTACTAGGTTGGAATGAAGAGCACTTGCATTACTCTGAGTGACTCCTTAAATTTTCCACCATATTTGCCTCACTTGCCTCATCCTATTCCCAGCCTTTGTAGAAGGCATAAGTGGAAAACCACCATGTGGAAATACAAGTTTTATATATTATATACTGTAGTGAAACATTTGTTTTTGGCTGTGTAGTACCTACTCTCTCTCATGATTTCATAGTTCTATGCTTTTCCTTTGGCGAAGAAGGCCTTTAAACTCTCACATGAATTCATGTGATTTATATGAAACTTCACTCCTTAAGGATGACATCTATGGCCTATAGTCTGTAAGAGTGCCAAATCTCTCCAGCAAAAGGAAAATGTACTTATTTCAAGTTAATTCCATTTAAAGTAACTAAAAAATTCCATGATACACTAGCTGTTAGGGTTTTTGCTACAGGTTTAAATTATCAGAACTTCTCCATGAGGAATTTTTTTTAAAAAACTGAAAATGAACCATCACTATAATTAGCAGGATAATGCTTAGCAGCTCCAGGCATAGTTTAAAAAAGAAAGAAAAAGAAAGAAAGAAAGAAAGAAAGAAAGAAAGAAAGAAAGAAAGAAAGAAAGAAAGAAAGAAAGAAAGAAAGAAAGAAAGAGGAAGGAAGGAAGGAAGGAAGGAAGGAAGGAAAAGAAAAGAAAAGAAAAGAAAAGAGGAAAGAAAAGAAAGAAAGAAAGAAAAGAAAGAAAAGAAAGAAAAGAAAGAAAGGAAAGAAAGAAAGAAAGAAAAGAAAAAGAAAGAAAGAAAGAAAGAAAGAAAGAAAGAAAGAAAGAAAGAAAGAAAGAAAGAAAGAAAGAAAGAAAGAAATCTGTACAAGAACCAGAAATCCTTCTTACTGGACCAATTTGGGTCATATGCTCAATTTATGAAATAGAGTGGAATGGCTGTGCATTATCCACGAAAGGTTAACTCCTAGACACCAATGTTCTTACACTTGTCAAATTCTCATGGTCTAACTGTGGCAAGGAAGTGTGGGGGCCAAGGACAGGTAGTCCCAAATGTGCCACTCTGGTATACTGATTATTAAAAATGCTCTTTCCCTTTCCATCTTGTCTCCTGAAAGCAGGAAATAAATCTCCCATGTGAAAGGCACTCTCCCTGAGATATCCTTATCACAAGATAGGAAATTGAGAGGTAAGAAAGTTGTATAAATAAGTCTTGTTACTTTTAGTAATTTACAACCACAGCCCAGATCCTGTTTAGAACCCTTTACCATTTAAAGCTTCAAAACTTAAGTTTTCTTTATCTTGTCAATTCCTTGTTGATTAATTGTCTCTTCATGTTCGGAATAGGAAGTTAAGTTCTAACAAAATACCTGGGAAAGTCAAGAGGCCTGTCCCGGCAGCATTCCATAAGAAACCTGATCAAACCAGACAGGCCCAAGATGATGGATGCCATGACAGTAAACCCCTGACCAAATGACGAAGAAAAAGTACAAAACCCTCCTCCCTGCCCCAGGTAATAAATATTCCACCCTCTAGTTAACAACTGTCAATAAAGATGGAAACCCAACCTTCAGGGCACAGAGCTCTCTCGAGCTCATTTGCTCTATCTCTAGAGTGTACTTTTCACTTTAATAAACTTTCCCGCTTATGTCACTTATCCACTGTGTTGAGTGTGTCCTTGTATCTTTTCTCAAGACAAGATAGAGAACTTTTGGTGACTTCTTTGGGATGGGCTGGGTTGAGGACCCAGGGCTCAGGGTCTCTGCAGTTCATATGGCAACATATGCCTAAAATGCATAAAAGCATAGGGCTTGGACATTTCTTTGAGACTCAATGCTATTATTAGGCCTTTGTGTACATGTAATTATAATTTGTTTTCCTACTATTAATCTGTTTCATGTCAATTTAATTCTTAGACCAATTAGAAGAATTTTGAAGGAAATTTTTTCCTCCCCAACAGTTGGCTAGTTGGCAGGATAAACTTTAACTGGCTGAATATCACTCACCCTGGGATTGCTGTAGCTGAGAAATTCTGGGACATCTGACAAACTGCCAGCAAAGGTAAGAGCTCTCACCATGTCAGTCTCCTGGAATCTGTCTGCAAGATCTGGTGGAGCAAGAGTGGTTGACAGTCCTTTTTCTTTCTACATTTAGATTAGCAGGTGAAAAAAATTTTGGAAATAGTTCCATGGTCTCAGCATCTCTGATAAATCTGGTAGAGTACTCTCTTTCCTCCCAGAGATTGTCACTAATTTTGTCTTTTGTGTTGTTATAAAAGGGAATTACTGTAGGGAAATACCAGCATAGGCCCTTATAAGCCAGCTATTCAAACTAACATTATAGACTGTTGAGTTCACGGTTCTTGTCAGACTGGTGTTGTTTTGACAAACTTTGCTGTGGGTCCCACACATAAAATCTGGATAAGGTTTTTCCTTTTGTCTTGAGAACTTGCTTTATTCTCTCTGGTCTCCACCACCCAGACAATGCACTTACTGGGGTACACCTTGGTAGCCAAATAAGAGTGGGGTTCTGAGACAAAGCTGCTAGCAGCATTCTATCTAGCCATGACAGCCATCAGAAAGGTAAGTCATAATAAGTCCCAGTCCATAAGGGACTTTTGTGTTCTTAACCTTTGGTCCTCGTTAGTGCTGAAATGTCCCATTCCAGTAGTACCTGCCTGGTGTCACAGATTAGTAGGTCTATGACTGGAGGCTGGTCTTTGTGGGCGATCAAAGACACTGTTTTCACTAAAGCATCCTTACTGTCTGTGTAACAAAGACACTTGCTTTCTTAGACTACTTTTGGGAGTAAATTTTTGGATGACGGGAACTGTATCATCTATGCCCTCTCCTGGGATGCCACTTGCATCCGTGGTCTAAGCCTAGAAAGTCCCTCTGGGTCTTTCCAAAAAAAAGGCTTATCGGTTTGAGTTGCTATTAAAATTAGTAAGATCCTGACTCAGCTGGTTAAGTGTCTGCTTTCAGCTCGGGTCATGGTCCCATGGTCCTGGGATCGAGCCCTCCATCAGGCTCCCTCTCCCTCCCCCCTTACCCTTGTTGCTTGCACTCTCACTCTCAAATAAATACAATCTTTAAAAAAAAAAAATTGGTACGATCCTATTCATCAATGGTCAAACAATAAATCTTTTAAATTGGCTACACTTCAAAGGAAAAAAAATCCTTATATAGAGCTCTCAATTGTCTTATTAGTATACTTACTAGGGGTGGGGACTTAGGGACTCCCTTAACAAGGGAAAAGGAACAGAAGTTAGACTAAGACAAAAATTGATGTCCACATCCTAGGTAAATTCCTCTTCTTAAAAACCAGCTCCACCTGTTTGTTTAAACTTACCCTTCCTTATAAGATTTACAGAGAGTACTCTAGACTAAATGCTAGAGTCCAAGTATATAGGTTACTCACATAAATGCTAAAACCCGTGAAGTGAATTTAACAGAAGCACTGAAGACATGTGATAGGGCTTACTTTGCTATTTCTTACAACTCCTACTTTCTAAAGCTATCAATTGGGCTCTGCCAGCTTTAAGCATTCTTATGCCATGTCCTTTGCAGATGTACCCTGGATTCGCTTCCCTCACCCCAAACCCAGGAGGGGAAAAAATTTCATGTCCCTTGAATAGCAACAAATCTTATAAAGCCCAATTTTACCTCCACTTTTAAAAGATCCCACCAAATTTAAAGAGAAATTGGAAAGACTAGTAGCCATTCACATCCTCACCACTACAAAAGAAACAGATGACCATAATTTTTCCTGGCCCTCCTACAAATGAACAGCAGAAGGCTGATATTCAGGGGCTAAAGAAGCCAAGATTGAATTGTGAAGAAAGAAGGGTTTTATTAAAATGATTTATTACAGACTTTTTTTTTTACGAAGATATAAATCTTCTGATTCCCATTTTATTTGGAAATCTCCCTGATCTAGAGAGGCAAGTTTAGTTAAAAAAGCTAATCAATCTCTTGATATTCAGGCTGTAATTCAGTTCTTTCTGGGAATTAGCAACAACTTTGCCTGGTAAATCTCTACAAAACCAGAAATGCAACTCTAGAAGCAAGCATTTCCACCCCACCCAGCCCACCCGCCATCTCTACCAATCCCAAAACCTCACCTATTCCTCTCAATATTATAAAAAATCAGAATACCAAAACAGAATTGTCCTGTACTTAAGAAAAGGTAAATTCTAAATAGCAATTACCCTATAATTCTTAGGGAAAAAAAAAAAACTTACATTCTTTCTCTGTCTCTTAAAGTTATAAATCTTATATCCCTGAAGTGTAAACACAGCCCACAATTGCCTAAATAAAGGAAAAAAGGAAGTAGGTCTTTCTAAAAAATACAAACTGCAAAAGGGTTTTCTTGCCTCTTTTCTCCTGAAATATTAATAATGGTAAAGTTTCTGCATCTGTCAGTATGCGTCTTTTGTGGATATATGGCATTTTATACCACCAGTTAGAACTGCTGAAACTAATTTGTAAGAGAGCTCCTATTTGATTAGCTTAAAGAAAATTAAGCACTTATATAAGTTTCGTATTCATAAAAATTCTCAAAAATAAAAAAAATTCAAATGAATTTCAAGTTCACGTGAACCGGGAAAATATTCAGTATTAAAGCTAACTTAAAGAAATTATGATTATGTCTCATGTCAACTTAATTCTTAGACCAGCTAGAAGAACCCTGAATAATCGAGGCAATTTTTCCTCTCTCAGAAGAAATAGAAATGGTGGTCATCACAGCGGGAAGATGACTGAAGTCTTGTCTACGACTTCAAAATCTTTATATTACCCAGAACTGGTGTGAGTTGAGAACCACCACAACCACAAGAGCTAGTATTTACTGAAAACTTGACTACACACACACACACACACACACACACACACACACCTCAGACTCGTTTTAAGTATTTGATGTTCATCATCTTTACAACAACCCTACGCAAGTATTGATTATCTCCATGGAAAATGAGAGAACCTACCCAAGGCCATAAAGCAAGTAAACCCTAGAAACAAGATGTGATGTCAGAGGCCACCTGGGTGGTTCAGTGGGTTAAAGCCTCTGCCTTCGGCTCAGGTCATGATGTCAGGGTCCTGGGATGGAGCCCTGTATCCGGCTGCCTGCTCAGCGGGAGCCTGCTTCCCCCCCCCTCTCTGCCTGCCTCTTTGCCTACTTGTAATCTCTCTCTCTGTCAAATAAATAAATAAAATCTTAAAAAGAAAAAATTGTGATGTCAGAATCTATACCTATGAAACCAGTGTAATATAGTAGTTTTCAGTAAATTAGGCTGAATTTCCTGTCACTGTAGAAAGATGGGGACTCAAGAGTTTTATAAATTGATTTTTTAAAATACTTTTTTTTGCACAGCTAACAGAATTACATGTTTTAAGGAATAATTTTATTTAGATCTTGGCTCACTATTCCTGTCATAATTCTTAATAATTTCAAAATCCGCTTAGATGAAACTTTTAATATTCAAGTTTCTTAATTTCTTTAATTCATCTCGTTCCATGACCTGTTTTTACTCAACTACCATGTTCACATCCAAGAACTTATAGTCACTAATTAGTATATTCTCTCTGCCTTTGTCAATTTGTCATCTTATTCTCTTATTTCAACCTCCCAAATTTCTACTTCCCACCTCTAGTAAATAACTTTAACATACCTTCAATCATACTGCAATCTATAATTGATACCACTTTTCCATTGTTTCTCAACCTTCATTTTCCCACTTTGCTCTTTACCCAGATCTCTCTTTTCTTTATAATCATTCCCTTGAATATATCAACACCTTTTGTTGTATTCATCCCACTTTGTTGTATTCATCTAGAAAAATTCCAACTTTCATTAAATTCAACTCTTGTCTACTCAGTGATAGCACCAAGGCTAAACATAGTTGGAGAAAAACACAAACTCATTTGACTAGTCTCACTTAAATTAACATACTTCAACTGACCACTTTAAGTACTGTCTAGCCATCCTTTTAAGAATCTATTCACTCTGCCACTTTCCTAAGTGTCTATTTTATACCTTCTTTTCTTTCCTCAATCCAACACTCTTTCCCTCTGTGACCTTGCTTCCTATTTCACTGAAAAAATATAATACAACTTCTACATGCCCCTCCTATGTAATTAGCAAACTACAAATATCTGGACCTTCACAATTTACCCTTTCTCCCACTGCTATTAATGAGCTGTTTACTCTTCCATCTTTAAAACTAACTTCATTTGTATACTGTCTCTGTAGCTCCAACAATATCCTTATTCTTCCTGCATATTTGTCGTTTTCTCTGCTGGATTAGTCCATACACACCTGCTGTATCTTCGATCTTTATAACATAAAACAGAATCAAAAACCTTCTTGATACTATATCTCCCTGCATTAACAGCCCATTTCTCTATCCCCCTGAGAGCAAGACTCTTTAACACAGTTGTCTTCAATTCTCACTATATTAAATTCCTTTCTACCATTCTAATACCTCCTCTCTTTTCTTCCATTCATCAAATCAGTTTGTCAAGGAGAGATCTGTTAAGAACAGATCTGATATATTTCACCACCCCTTTCTACCTGAGATATCTTCATTTGGCTTCTACCTATTCTTTATATACCTGTCATCTAAAACTGAGCATGTCCTAGGGTTCACATCTCCATACTTCTAACTTCTATTTTTAAAATTCCCATTTTCCTTACTTCACAATGCTTTGAGGAAAAAGCTGTGATTCACAACAGCATTCCAACAAAGACCAACTCTTTGGGCATTGATTCTGTTGAAATTATTATTATATACTCACAGGACAGTATTAATAGAAAAATTATATTAAAGTTTTCTTATTAACACATAGCTAAAGCCAATTTCACGAAGTTAACAGAATACTTTTGTATGGAAGACATTTATACCCTTACGTGATAATCTGATCGATCTGGGGGCACCAAAATAAAAGACTAAATTAGGGCAGGAATACAAATTCCCTAAAGTGGGGAAAATCTCCCAATATTAAAAACAAACAAACAACAGACACAACAAAAACCAAAATTCACAGCCAACTATAACCACTCCTAAAATAATTACAATTAAAAATAATATTACTATAAAAAAAGTATGTTTAAGTACATTGGTATGCAGGTAAGAATGAAAAAAGGGCAGTATCTATAATCATAAAAGAAAATTTCTATTTAGTATTGTAAAATTACCTTCAAAATTTTATATAATTATCAAACTAAACTTTCCAAATGTGGTAAACATAAAAAAATTAAGAACATTATTTTATTGGAAAGAAAATAATTTATTATATATGAGGAACATGATTAAAATACATGTAATATATCTCCAATAAATTGATTTAAATGCATATATAGATTTAATTTTTAAATATACTTTAAAAGCTGTTACGCACAGTTCCACAGTCCAGGTGTCAATTTCTTCTCCTTAAAGTTGGAAAACAGTTGGAAGACATGGAATCAAAAGGAACCTAAAACACCATAAGAGTTCATTAAAAATAATTATGATTATAAAACAGCTCATTAGTTTTAAAATAACTAAAAGCTAACACATTCATATTTAGAAAATTAGTGAATCATGTCAGTACTAAAAATTTTTGTCTAAATAAACAGCTTATACAAAAACTGATTTATAACATTAAAAAAATAAAACATTTTAACTATTTCTACAAAAAAACAGCAATTCCAATAGCTATGTTTTATATTCTTGAATGATAATAATTAACAGAATTTTGAATTGTTTTCCTAGTACTAGCAACAGCAGGATTGGCAAGAAATGCAGAGACTCCAATTCCTGATTTTCCTACATAGAAAAGGTTGTATGGCTAGGTTGGTAGTAAGCACCTAACCATTTTAATCTAACAGACTAAGCTGGTCAGCCCTTGGAACTACTAAAGATACCTTTTCAAGTTAGAGTCTTGGTCCCATTCCCAGAAATTCTGATTTATTAGTTTTAGGAGAGAGTCCAGGAATCTTTAAATGTAAAAATCCTTCTTCAGTGGTTCTCAACCTTGGTCACACATGAGGAGGTTTGAAAAATTCCAGAATTTATGCTGTGTGCCAGACCAATTAAATCAAAATGGGGAGAAACCCAGGTATCAGTATATTTTAGCCTTTTTTTTTTTCCTTCATCAGATTTTTTTAAGTTTCCCAGGTGATTCCAAAATGTGGACAAGATTAAGAACCATTGTTTTGGGTAATTCCGGTCATCAACCAGTCTAGAAACCACTGTTACTACATATACCTACCAGATTGTTTCTTTTCACTTAATGTGTTACCCTGAGTCAACATTATATCTTCTTCCCTCTGTTCCTCTTTTCTCATTCCTTTTGTTTTGTTTACAAAAAGAGGAAAAAAAAAAAAAAAAGGACTTGCTATCTGTCTCAAAAGAAATATCAATAATAAAACCTCAGATGTGAGGTCTGCTACTCTTACTTGGAATTTACAAAAAATTCAGTTATTTTAATTTCCAATATATATATTTTTTAAAAGAAAAACTCCTTTCCCCAAACAAATTTTATAATAGATTATATAGAACACCTAAACTAGATATATCATAAAACAGAAAGCATATGTTACTGAAATGGGTTTAGGAAATACATAAATATAAGAAACAAGACTAAATTGTGTGTTGCAGCAGATGCATACATTCTCCAAGTAAATAAGTTGACCTGATTCACTAACTGTCCCTAGAAAAATTACATAACCTCCAGAAAAGCATAGAAAATTCAGCAACAGATATAAAAATCATGTAAGTGATTTATCCAATCAACATTGCTAATTTTAGAAATATCTCATTTGGATAAATTATAAAAAATTATTGCTTAATCCAAATCATTGGGTAGGGGAGGGACAAAACATTTCTAGGAAAAACAGAAAACACTGCCCCAAAAAGGATACAACAAGAAAGGATACACTTTGTATGACAGTAATACAGCAGTATTTACGCAGGAATGCTTCTAAAGAAGAACAGCAGAATGCAGTTTAATTTTTTTCTCAGTTTTCAAACATTAGACTTATAAATAAATGATTTCTTTAAACACACACTGAAAACTGTTAATTTTTAACCATTCCATTAAGGTATTTGTAAGAATTCTAACTATACCAGTATAGATACTTCACAAAATTTAACTATTCAAGGCATTTCACAAAAGGAATAAACATTAAGCAAAATTTTTCCTTATTTAGTTATACGATTTTTTCAGCTTAACACCATTAAAGTTGACTGAGTTACTTCATGTTCGTCCAAATATAAAGGCGATTTAAAATAAAACAAAAAGAATGTTTCCACTCAAGTGTCTTAAAACAATGTAACAAACTTTGAAGTTTCAGATGGTTAATTCTATTATTTTTAATCATTAAATTACTTAATTAGCATTAAAATTACTTGTTTGAAAGGCAGATTTCATTCCACAAAAAATATGTAAATATTTCTGTGACATGTTTAATTAGTAATGCAAATTCTTAGGACCCATTAAGAGTGACCTATTTGTCTTGGCTTGGTGGACACTTTCCTAGTATCAGCACAGGAAAACTGGCATGGTTGACTACACAAGGCTCCTACTCCAAACCTAATGAATCAGAAACTCTGGGTGAGGGTGAAAGGAAGCCTAGCTGTTTTATCAGCGCTTCAGGTCACTGCAACACATGTTAAAGTTTAAGAATCACTGCTTTCCTGTAGGTTGAAAAAGTTCTAGGACAAAGACACATATTCCCCTCATAAATCCATTCTCCAAACTTAATTTTATATACAGATGGGCTTTATTCTGTAGTTACAATTTTGAAGTTTATTGGGAATTCACTGCATAGACTGTGACACAAAGAGAGTGATAGAGACATGGATGGATAGATGGATCAACTAATCAATTACCCTTTAAAAACCTTAGGAGGTACCTGAATTATCATTCTAGTAGGCTTTTATACTTCCTTTATTTTATCTCAAGAAAGTCTTGTTCTTTTATTATGTTATATCCATACTTACCTTCATTAATTTTTAACACTTCCTTTTTCCTTCTTTAGTATCTTGTTTTGGTCTAGCAGATCGAGCAAACTGCTAATATTTAAAAATTAAGGTTTCTTTCACAAACAGGACAATAATCTTCTCTAAATAACTATGATGAAATACCTAATATACATTAGAACAGTTTTAAAATTTATCTCTTACATTTGTCTTCCTACTCTCAGCCATTTTTAAATTTTTTTTTTTTTTTTTTTTTTTTGGAGTGCCTCCTGCCTGATGCCCACGATTTGCCAAAGTAAAAAATTTACCTTTTCTTCATCATCATTATTTTTTACACCTGGACCTCCACTCCATCTATCCCACTGATTTCCAGTTTGCAAACTGCATTAACTACTAAAAGCAGAATGTTTAACCAATGATATATTTTGGTTGTTAAAATTTTCAAATAAAAATATGAATTATACTGTAATAAAACATAAAACAGTAAAACTACAATGAATCATATCTTTTTTTAATGACGCCAAGTGTATTTATAAATACTGCAGTGTTTTAGGCTTAGCCTAAAAATATGCTTCCGAGATATATAAATGAAATGTTTAGACATGGCTAAATTTTAGTAACTTCATGTAACTGAGGTTCCTTTATTTACACCCATGTGACTCAGCTAAGTATGTTTATAACTGAATATCTCAAGCCAGAATACCAGTTGTTGAACTTTCTAAAGGATAATGTAAAAATTAGTTTCAAGGGCACCTGGGTGGCTCAGTAAGTTAAGTGCCTGCCTTAGGCTCAGGTCATGATCCCAGGGTCCTGGAATCAAGCCCAGCATTGGGCTCCCTGCTCAGCAGAGAGCCTGCTTCTCCCTCTCCCTCTGCTCCCACCCTAGTTCTGTTTGTGCTTTCTATCTCAAATAAATAAATAAAATCTTAAAAAGAAATTAGTTTCAAGTATACCCTTCTACTAAAAAACACACTGTCTTTGGAATGGATTATTTAAAGGATACAACCACCATAGGTTTTCCAAAAAGAACATATCCATTAGCTTCCTTTAAGGCTTTTGCTGCTGCTTTTTCATTTGGAAGTCCAATGAAAGCTTGTCCTTTCATGCGACCTTCTTTCATCAAACGAATATCAAACCTAGAAGTCAAGAAGAAAAAGAGATTTTAATTTGAAGAATATCAAACAATTCTGACCATGTGAATAGAAATGTGAACACTTAAAATGCTTGCTATTTCAGAGTAAAAAATGGCCATACTGAGTAAAACATTACTCAGACTTTCTAAAGTTGTTTTGTATACTGTTCTAAAATTGATTCTAAGTTTGATAATGAGCTTATATCTATCCTTCTAAAGCTATGTTAAGTGTATTTATGTAATTTAAAAATTATAGGACTGGAAATTATAAAAGCAAACTTAAATTCTTATTTCATATCTCAATGTTCAAAAAATTTCATACAGCCAACTCAATACTATCTACTCAAGTGACAAAAAACAACTACATAATGAGAATAGAAAGGCTGAAAGGAACCACAGAAAGGGGACACGGAAGTTCAGAGTCAAAATCATCATTTTACAGGAGATGTCTACAGAGAGAATTCTTCAGTCATGATAGCTAAAATTAAAGCAAAAAACCAGATTTTTTTATTCCAAGTGTAATGTTCTATTATTCCATAACATATTCATTTTTCAACATTTTTAAGAAAACAATATTCAAAAATCAGAAAAAACTAGACCATAATTTACAACTAAAGTACTTCCTACAATTGCAGTAGTCTATATAGAGAATTAAAAAATGCAATGTTTTTAATTCACACTAGTCCCACAAAAAACAATTTTTTATCATTTTGATATATATATATATCTCTCTCCATATAGACTTTGAAAGATTAAAATAAAACTTAGTTCCAGTTACTCCTCAATTTTACCTTCAACTCAAAGTCTATCTCTTTACCTTTTCTACTTTTCCCTACTTCTAATTTATATGGCTGACGGTCTTATATACTTTGCAGCTAACTAACTGTGGCATTGTAAAGAATGAAATTCTAACTCTATACATTACCTTTTATATCGTTTACAAATCATATCCCTCTCTTTTGCTCTCACAAAATTGGGAGCCTTGCTTACTGCAGACTAATTAAAAGAAGGGAAGTTACTGACAAGGTTAAGAATCTGAAAAATTTTGCCAGACTGCTGTATATACTCCTGAATAGGTCATTAATGCAGTAGTTTTCAAAGTGTAGTCTTTGGACCAGATGCTTTGGCACCATTCATGAGCTTTTTAGAAATACAAATTCATAGTCCCTGCCTCAACCTAGACGGAACCAGGAAACAGTTTTACTAAGCTCTTCAGGTGATTCTTACGCAGGTTAAAGTCTGAGAACCACTGCTTTAGAACTGGGGATTAAGGCTGGAATTTATGCTATTTGTATAAATAAAATTTTATTGGAACTCAACCATAAATATTAGTGTATTATTTATGCCTGCTTTCAGCCTACAAAAATAGAACTGAGTAGCTCCAACAGACACTGTATGGCCTGTAATAAAATAAAAATACAAAGTGTTTACTATCTGCCCATTTACAAAGAATTCTGCTGATTAATGCTTTAGACATCTAAAAATTATGCAACAGATAAGAGCAATTTTTTCCTATAATTTTTATCTCTAAATGGAAAGTGCGGGGATTAAAAAAAGGGCTAATTTTTAACAGATAAAAACAAAACATAATTTGAGAATATGACTCCCACTTACATTATCCGTTGTGTTTCTGATGAAAAGTCAACATATCTCCCAAAAATAAATTTGAGGTCCTAGAATTTTAATAAGAAAAAGATAAGTAAGAAGGTTCAGGGAAAAAAAGTAAAATAATAAAGTCAATTTATGAATTTCAATTTACCTTTTCTTGAACATGTTTAGCTAAATTCTTTACGTAAATTCTACAGTTTGGTTCACCAGGTTCGTAACTTCTGAAAACTGAAAGTGTTTCCATTTCTTATTTGAAAGCAAAACAAAAGGAGGACATACATTAGAATATTTTCAATAATTTTCTCAAAGAAAAAGTATAACAACATTCAAATACAAGTGTTAAATTGAACAAGCATTATGAAAATGTCAAAATCATAATGATTAATAGCAATGTTATTAATAAATATACTCATTAAAAATCTGAATTGATAATATGAAAATAAGTTTTAAAATTTCAGGCCATCTAAAGTAACTAAAATTTGTCCAATAAAATATCTACTAATGAAACTCCTTTACAATAAAGTTACTTTATTAAAAAGATTAAGACAAATAAATATGTTATCAATCATTTGTGTCACTGTCTTGCTTAAAGTCAATTTCCCAAACCACCAGGCACCAACATAGTCAAATATAAGAATGAATTACTCAAATCTAATCAAGTATTTCATACAAACTGTGGCTTCTGAATCCCTATACCACTATTCCTAGTATCAATAATCAGTTCCTGACAACAGATGTTCCATGTAAAAATGCTAGTTGGAAGTTTATTTCCCATTATTATGGGAAATATTATAACATGTTATATGTCAATTCTAAAACCCCTAAATAATTTCCTAAAATGTACTAAAACAGAAAAAAATTTTATTAGTAAAAAAACTATCATGTTGGGATATAAAATCCTTAAACACACTCTTAATTACCAAATAATTGAAACTATTTTTTTTTTTTAACAACTGCTTTGCATGCATCTCAAACACAGAATTGGAATACAAAACTCCAGACCATGGGCCGCTTGATTTTTTTAAATGTTATATAAAAAGTTTTAGGAATGAAAACAAAAATATTTTTTCCAATCATAGATGGACTGAAAACACTGTATCAAGAGACATTATCCTCCCTACAAAATATGGGTATTAAAACCAAAAGCAGTGATTAAAAACATTAATTGGAAAGATGTTTTGATATATATGCCTTAATTAGGTAAAGAACATGAAGAGATTTATTGTTTCTGATACATCAAAGAAATGGAATAGGCACTGGTTTATTTCATGAAATTACCTTCTCTAGAAATTCTGCCTTTTTCCAACTCCCTTCTAGAAATACATTCTGATGGCATTTCATCACAGTCCTCTTTAATCTCTTCTGTGATGTTCAAATTAGGTTTAGGGAAGATTTTTCCAAATCCTACATTGGGTGCATCACCTTCAGTAGCAGGTAAATCTAAAAGGTAACATTAACATCAGCCATTAAAAATTCCCTCCCTTCAAAACAGGTTTTGTTTTCCATTTTTTGTCTTTAAGATATCTTTTGGCACTAAAACTCTTCAGTGTTTTTCTCAATGCTTCAGAACCAGGGTAGACAAAATTTTTCTGTAAAGTTTCAAATAGCAAATATTTTAACCTTTGCAGGCCATATGGTTTCTGTCATGGCTATTAAACTCTGCCACTGTAACATGAAAACAGCCAAACAATAGCTAAACAGCCAAATGGTTGCTTTGTGGTGTTACTCATAGGGCCGGCAAAGTGGAAAGAAAATGAATTCATTTTCAATGAAGTTATTAGTTTGAGCTGCCAGAGGGACACCTCAAAAAGATAAAATGTATTGGGCAAGATAGGCAAAATGCGTGCATGTGGGGGTTGAATAATAAGTATTTTGTTTAACTTATCCACTGTGAACTATTAATAATTATATGAAAGAAATGTGTATTTCATTAGATAAATTACACAATTATCAAAGACATTCATTCTGTAATGAAATGTAGTCATTCAAAATTATTTATACAATGGGTTTGAAGACTTCATAGTGCTACACCAGAAGATAATTAAACAGCCTACAATCCTCAATCTTTTCAAAGATGATTAAAAGATTAAGATCAGCACAAATGCTAAAATCTTAAGACAAATGGAAATTTGAGGATACCAAAAAAGTTTCATTAACCCCTTTCCCCACCCTCCCACCAAAAAGAAGCCAATTCTACTCCTGGATCCTGTAAGAAGTAAAGAAAAACACGTGTTCACACTTAAGAAATTACTCAACTAGGAAAATTTAAAAACACTGCAATTTTTAAATTTTAGATAGCAACATAATGGATTTCATTTATAAAATATGAGTTTTAGCTTCAGCAAAAATTAAACTGGCACAGTAAGGATAGGGTTAAATATTCACTAAAAAAATTCTAGTCATACTACCAAAAAACAAACAAAAAACTAAAAAGCTATGCAAATGATGCAAAGAACATGCTAAACTTAGGATTATAAAGTCTCTTCATAATGTTGAAAACCAGTTGTACAAATAGATCTCCTGTGGCCAGAAAGTATCAAGGAGAGAAAAAATTAAGACTGTAAACTTAAGAAGAAAAACTTCTACTGTTACTTCAACATTACTACTTGATAGGGATGTAGCATGGGAGGACTGTCACCCTCTCATACTGGTCTACACCCTTGTGTAAATTAAGCTTAAGAAAGTGAAAATTTGTGTCTAGGTGACTAACATGAAATAAGAAAAATATACAAAAAGAAAAATATTTATATAAAATTAAAATATTTATATAAATTTTATAAATTTATATAAAAAATTATAAATATTCATATAAATTTATATAAATTAAAAATTTATATAAATATAAAAAAGAAAAATAAAAATGTTGAAACAGAAAAAAAGCTATCTGTGCCCTACCTACTATTCATTTATTCAACAAATAATAGTTATTTGTTAGACATATGCACCATGCCAAGAATTTTACTTGGATCAACTTGTTTGTTTCTCACAGCCAATACTTATCAACTGCTCTTCTGTGATAGGTACCGTGCTCTGGGGCAGGGGTTCTGCACATGCTGCCCCTCTGGTAGGGATTATGATCCAATGGGTGACCCAAGCCTACCCCTAATGCCAGAAGGGCCAGGACAAGAGTACAAATGGAGGGCTCATATCATACATCGAAATATTGTAAAGTTACAAATCAAGTTTAACTGTTAAATATGTTCTATTCTCCTTAATAAAAGTAATAATAAAGAAGCTATCTGAAAAGGCAATGCCTTCTAACTAACCTTGAAAAAGACGAGAATTAAAATCAGTTTTTCTAGTCACTACATTTGCAACACTTACTGGAACTGACTGCATACTCACACAAATTCTCAAAGATATATGTGCAAAAATGTATGTTCCAGTAGTTTCTCAGATAGTAAAAAAAACAGGAACAATCCCAACTTCTATCAACAGAGCATGATTAAAGATTGATATAACTGTACTATGTAGTATTATGCAGCCATAAAAAAAGGTTTGTATTTTTATGTTGATACAGTAAGCTACTCCCACTAGACTTTAAACTCCTCAAGATCAGAGACCACATTTAACTTGTTAGTGCCTAGCCTAGAGCGAGCTATGCTGTATGCTTTCAATAAGTCAATATTAAGTTAATGGCAAACACTACATAAAACATTATGCCTATTTAAAACAAGAGGAGAAAATGTGTTTACACATGTATAGGATAAGATCTGGAAGAATAGCTATATTCCAAATTATTAACAATGGTGGTGAGATAGGGGAGAATGGGGTTTGAGGTGGTAAAGCTTTTTAAATTTTTACCTTATATGCTCCTGTTTTGATTACCTTTTCTTTAAGTTTGTATTATTTATGAAATTAAAATTAAGGAACAAAGGAATGTCATTACAGTATCAAATTAATGGGTAAAATAAGAACAAATATCTGTAATTTTAACAAATTGTCTTTAAACCTAAGAACAGTACATTAGTAATTAATCTTCCACGTCTTCGGGATAAAAAAAAAGTACATGAAATCTACAATACACACAACAGTCACACTGCTTATTTCCTCATCAGTAATACAAATATACTAATAAAACCACAGAACATCACATCTAACAAACAATGAAAAAAATAAATCAATAGCAAAACTGTTTCATTGTATTTTTAGTGTAAACATCAGCAAAAACCAGACTCAGTTTCACACCAAAGTTCATTACTAGCAAAAGGCAACAGTGATGGTTTCATCATTAAGCATTAATTTTAGTTACATGAAAAAGTTCAATATGGATAATATTCCACAATATTAAGGAAGATTAACTGCGAATTTTAAAAGTTTAATTCTAACACAAAAAGCAGAATGAGAAGAATTTTTACACAGCATATTAGAGAACTAGATATGCTTACCATCATTCTGTTCTTCACGATTTTGTTCTTTTTCTAGATCTTTCTTAAATGCAGAAGGCATGTCAGCAGATATATGAAATTCAATTTTCTTATTACCTACAGGTTGTGGTTGGTCAAATACATCCGAAGGTAACAGCACTGGATGTAAACTGCTGTTCATAAATAGTGACAGCATTACTTTGCAATTGCAAATAAAATCCTAAGTAAAACATTATTCCTTTTTACCCTAACACTGAAAAAGTGTTCATAATACTACAGGCATTGTACAAAATACCTTACATTTAATATTCAATAAACCCTAACACATTTTCTAATACGGATACTATTAAATTACTAGTTAAACAAGGAGACTGAGATTAAGGGATATTAACTCACTAAACGACAGAAATAGTACTTGGGGACTATTGATTCCAAACTTAAGGATATTTACCAATATACAAAGACATTCATTCCATGTTTAATATAAGCATTTTTGTGTACTGTATTCTACATTACTATATTATAAAGCTATGCTGTCCAACAGAATCGCCACTAGCCACATGTGTCCTAATGAGCACTTGAAATATTGCTGCCCAAATTAAAATATAAATATATAAAATACATACCACACAACTTTGTACAAAAAAGTGACACATAGATAATTCTCTGTATTAATTATATGCTGAAATATTTTGGATATAATGCATTAAATAAAATATATTATCAAAATTAATTTCATCAGCTTTTTAATTCTTTAATGGGGCTAGAGGAAAACTGAATTTGGTTCATGTTATTTAATTGTTCAGTGGTGCAATAGAGATTAAAAGCATGGGACTGTGATATCAAGACATACATAGGTGAGAAACACACATCATATTTATACTTAATGTGAAATTAAAAAAAACACAGATTAAAGACTTAGTACTTCGAAATGGAAAAAAGCATTTCTAACAAACTCCTTTCTCAATTTATGAAGTTACTTATAAATTCAAGGAAAATTTACATTGTAGAATAGCTAAATGAAATTAAATTGCAATTAATGTTTATTTTATGTGATGAATATATTAAAATATATAAAATATATATAGAATTCCACTGGCAAACTGGCAGGCAAAATGTCTGTCATAATTGTTTATAAATGATTTGAGTTAAGTAGACAAAATACACAGAAAACCCTTATTCCATAATTCAAAACAAAATTACCTGTGTGGAACAGATGAAGGTGTTTTTAACATATCCTTTATTTTTTGCTTTTTTCTCACGTGGTGCTGCTTTATTGTTTTTGGTCTTTTGGGCTGAAGATTTGCTAGTTCCATTAGTTTGGTCATTCTATATTATGAAAAGAGGAAGTAAAAATAAGAAATTCTTCATGTAGAAGCATATAAATATAAATTATACATGTTATATTATAAATTATGATTTATATAGCAGAAGTATAGTTTCTAAGCCATCAATTTAAGATAATTTACGATAAGCTCAAGTTCTAAATTTCCTAGGCTAACTTTCATCTTTAAAGGAACTGGGAATTTATTTAATTTCAATTTATCTTTTTTTTATTCTTTTTTTTTAAGATTTATTTAAGACAGAGAGAGAGTGTGTGTGTGTGCGCACACACACAGAAGCAGAGGGAGGGGCAAAGGGAGAGGGAAAGAGAGAATCTTAAGCAGCCTCCCTGCTGAGTGTAGAGCCCAATTCAGGCCTATCTCACAACCCTGAGATCATGCATTGACATGACCATAAATCAAGAGTCGGATGCTCAACCGACTGAGCCACCCAGGTGCCTCTCAATTTATCTTTTAAAGATATACTTTATAAGGAAAATTATTCCAAATAAAATGACTATACTTGATGCCAGAAAGTTGAACAAGATACAGTAATACAACCTATGTAACTTTATTGCTTTTCTTGACTGATATTCAAAGACCTTACAAATACAGTATAATTATTTTGATTCTTATTCTAACTAAAGAGTCTAAACTGAAGTTATTTTTAAAGCATTTTCATAATTGTTGCACATGAATTATACAAAGAGCATAGCTTACCCGAGAACAAACTTTCAATACTATACTTTGAAGCAGCTTTTTATTAGTAACTGTCAAGGTGTGATAATTGATACACTGTACCCAGTTTATCTTCATTATGAGTGTAATTATTTCAAATAGATCTTGTCTAGGCATTTTGTTAACTTCCACAGAATCAGACACAGTGTTTCTAAAGAGAACAACCTCAAAACCACTAGTCACAACTCTACTTCTAGTTATATTTGTGAAATTTGAAAGCAAAATAAAAAAGGAGAATGTGGTTAAAATAAGCTTTAAACCAAGTGAGGAAAAATGTAAACATATAAATGTGGTTAAAATAAGCTTTAAAGTAACGAAAAATGTAAATACATGCTATAGCTTTGTAAAGCCTCTTAACAACCAAGATTTGCCCAAAATTTTATGAATAAATCCAGTTATACAAAACATGTTTGTATTTGTAAATTGCTCACCCAAAATATACTAAGCCTCTCAATAGTGCCAGGCATAAATTAGGTAATCAACAAATATTTGCTGAATAAATAGTATGGTTTTGGATTTTTTTTTTTAATTTTCAGAGATAGTAGAAAAGCATGAAACCAGAGATTGTTTCTTGCAAAGATTTTATTCTCATTACTCAAGATGAATTACTTGCTGAATTCCTCACTACATCCCTAAATGGAAACATAAATTAAAAAAACAACAAAAAGTTTTTGGCCAGTCTGCATAAAGCATTCCTGAAATTACTATCAATACTTTTATAAAGTAAAACTTACAGAGATTATGTAATGAACCCAAGGCAAACATTCATATTGTTCTTTATTTAGCAACAAGTTAGTTACAGTCTATCAAGAACTGCCAGCCTTCCTAAATGTCTCTATTCAAGACACTCCATTCACTCCATTTTTGTAGTTTTGTCTTCACCTACATTTTAACTCTTTCTCTAGAAAGAAGGCATACTGAGCCACTACTTAAGTTAACATTGACTCAATAATAGTCATATTATTGCTGATTATTTATAAATATTGCCTGGATTCTCTGCTTGGGTTTTGATTCATGTCAACTACTCCTATATCTGATTTCTGTCCATAGTTACCTAAGATTCTCATTATTTGGGGTGCCTGGCTGGCTCAGCTGGTGGAGCATGTGACTCGACCTTGGGGTTGTGAGTTTGAGCCCCACACTACAACAATTACTTAAAAATAAAAAACCTTAAAAGATTAAAAAAAAAAAAAAGGCAATTTATAGCCCTAGGACCAAATTCGGCCAGCTGCCTCTTTTTGGTAAACAGAAAGTTTTGCTGGAACACAGTCATATCCACTCATTTAGGTACTGTCTGACTGCTTTCCTACTACAACAGAACTCTAGCCCTATACAGAAAATATTTAGCAATTCCAGTTCTAGACTATGCTGTGGATTATACACCTAAACACTATTAACAACTTATTACTTCTCACCAGAATCTTTAAATAAAATACATGTAGGTTATCAGTCGAGAACAACTAATAAAAAAAATTCATCTTCATTAGTTACTATGAATTATTTTGTATAAAATTCCACAGAAATGCTCTGGAAATTTAGGGGAATAAGCTGAAAAAATATGAATACAATCTATTCTCATTCTTGTTATTTGAGATAGTTATATTTTATAAAGTCTCCACAAAGAATTAGTGAATCATGAATCAACGCCCCTACCGGAAAGTCAGGATTGGGTTCCTATAAGCCTACACTCTAGCATGTCACCAACTGATCAATACACACCTTGTTTCGTGTGTGTTTTTGTTTAAGGACACCTTACATATTGTTAATTCACTAACACTGAATTCACAGTCAAAGCACTATAACTCAAGCCTGAACAAGGCTTATCTAACGTTTTCTCCATTAGGCACATCACAACCTTCTTGATTTTGGAAACATTAGACAGCACCTCAACACTTTAAACAGCAAAATCACCAACAAAAAGCATAAAAAATGGGAAAGGCTTGGTATTAAATAGACCATAAAAAGGATAAAAAGGATACTTGCTTACAGTACTGGAGCTTAAGTAAGAAGACAGCATGTCACTCTGTTCTATCTCATCTAGGAATGTGCACATCAAGCAACTCATATTTTTCATTCTGTGCATGCCCACATTGGCAAAAGACCATAAAATCACTAGAAGTATTGATTTGGGGACTACAAATAAATTTTAGCATGTGGACAACTCTCAAATAGGTAATCCACAAATAACGAGGATCAATTGCACTTTATAATACCATAATAATCAATCTAAAAAAATTACTCATAATCCAAAAATTTTTCCTTAGGTCTGGATATACAGTCTCTGATCTTAATCTATACCTATTACAATATGCTCGAGGGGTTCAGAGGTTGGGAGAAATTTTAATTTTACCTATGAAGAATTATAAGTAAAATTTAAGAAGAGCAAAAGGATCTCTCATATTCTGTCCTTGAAATCTAAACAAATATTATTTGATATTACAAACCTCTGTCGGTCTTCATCATCACTGCTTTCATATTCTGATTCTATACTTGATAATTCCTCATCCTCATCTGGCAAAGGAGGTTCCTCTGGTGGCTGAGGAGATGCAGGTGGAAGAGGTGCATGTAATGGCATATAGTCTTCATACTAATTAAGAGAAAAAAGGTAATCCATGATATTTATAGAACAGAAAAAACTGTTTCCATTCAGATACTCTATTCTCATCTCTCTCCCTCATGATATTCTTTTACACATTCAACACACATTGATGGAACACCTGCTATAGAAGACTGCTATTTGATCACAAAACTTGTTTCCTCTCCTTGGCACCTAGCTGGAGTAAATTTCCAAATCTCCTTTACAGTTGGATTTAACCATATAACTGAGTTTTAACCAACAGAATGTTAGCATAAAAAAAAAAATCCACCCATAATTCTCTCTTCCTTCTTGATCTGCAGGATGTATAGTAATGCCTTCATTAATCTGGAAATGCACACAGTGAAGACAAGTTAGGTCTTTTGAATGACTAAGTAGAATGGAACATCATTCTGCCCTCCTTTTGGAATGGACCTGACATGCACAAGAAATAATTTATGCTGTGTTAAGTGACTAAGATTTGAGTTTAACAGCAGTTAGCCTAATCTTAACAGATATTCCTGTAATGTGCCAGATACTGAAGTGTTGGGATTACAAAGAAAAATTGTGACACTAATAGTATATACATCAGAAAAGCAGTCTGCAATAAACAACAGAAAAGCAAATTTTCTATTTAAATGTTAGGACTCAAAATAATTTCTCATTGTTATTATCTAAACAGGTACTAAGTACTATAACAAAATAGTAACTAGAATAATTCAATAGCAGACATAGACTACTATCTAAGTTAAATATAGATTTGCATAGTAAATTTGAATAAAAGCTATTAACAACCTTTCTTCTCTTCTGCAAGTATGCTCTCTATACTCAATAAAACCAGAACAATGGATACTTTATATAATTAAGTTTGTTAAATCCAATTATTTTATTATTTTATAATGGAAGAACATTCTGGGTCAAAGGACTGAACAACACTGGCAGAAATGAGAGCCTCTATTACCAAAAGCATCTTTTTCACGTTCTGGCATTCTCCTACTTGTAGTTCTCCACTTAACTATTATTAGCAGGTTAACTTTTTATTTGTCCTTTAATTTCAATGCACATTAGAGGTTAGTGGCGCAGTATTTGTGAAGGTTAGCCTCAACAATCCCACCTCAGGAAGAGAAGTTGTGAATCTTCAAAAAAAAAATTTTTTTTTTAAATATTTATTTATTGAAACATCTGGGTGGCTCAGTCAGTTAAGCGTCTGCCTTCTGCTCAGGTCATGATCCCAGGGTCCTGGGATCAAGTCTTGCATCAGGCTCCTTGCTCAGTGGGAAGCCTGCTTGTCCTTCTGCCTGCCACTCCCCCTACTTGTGCTCTTCCTATCTATCTCTATCTCTCTGACAAATAAATAAAATCTTAAAAATAAAAATTTATTTACTTATGGGTGGGAGCAGAGGGAGAGGGAGTCTTAAACAGACTCTGCACTGAGAACAGAGCCCAACGAATGGCTCGATCCCATGACCATGAGATCATGACCCCAGCTGAAACCAAGAGTCAGATGCTCAACCAACTGCACTACCCAGGTGCCCCATAAATCCTTAAAATTCTAAAATATTTCTTACCATGGGAGGTCGAGCAGTAATTGGTCCAAAAGGTGTGGGCAAATTCATTTTATTCATAAGATGAAGCACCTTAAAGCAGCAAAACATTGAAAATCAGAGTAAAATGATAACTCAACTAACATATTTTATGTACTTTAACACTCTGCAGTAACACTTCTGATTTAGTACAAAAGCTGGCCACTTCTTGCTTTATCTCAGAATAGGGCTATTAACAGTCACTGATATATCTCAGAACATTACCATTCCTACAATGTTTGTCAATTCTACAAATACTCGTTATTAAAAATACAATGTTCTTGTAATGCAAATGCTACCAAAATGTTTTATCTTTTCCCTACTTACTGTGGAATTAAATCAAAAGTACATTAAAGAAAATAAATAGCATCTACAGTTTGTACTTAAAAGTATTTTACTACCGTCAATACTTTCAAGCATTTGCTGAGGGGTCCACTATGTTTTCTCCTTTGAGAAAGAATCTCCACATTAAAGGTATATGCTCAAGTAACAAAAATTACCAGAAATTATATTTCCCAAATTATCTTATGTTTATTATTATTAATACTAAACACATTAATAGCTTTAAGCCATAGTTTATAAAAACCTTTACTCCAATGTAGTAATAGTTCATTACTTTTTGCAATGGACTTAACCCTTACCCAGATACATATACTAAATCCTAACCCTCATTGTGATGGTATCAGGAGGCAGGGTCTTTGGGAAGTAATTAGGTCATAAGGGTAGATGTCCACGAATGAGGTTAGTGTTCCTTATACAAGAGACCCCAAAGAGCTCTCTCACCTTTTTGCAGGTAGGTGAAGATACAAAGAGAAAATAGCCATTTGCAACCCAGAAGAGGGCCCTTACCAGAACTCAACCTTGCTGTCACCCTAATTTTGGAGTTCCAATCTCCAGCACTGTGAGAAATAATTTTGTTGTTTAGAAGTCACCCAGTCTATGGTACTTAGTTATGGCAGCCCAAACTGGGAAGACACTTTTAAATAACTGTAATACCATTGCCTGTTAGAATTAGTCTGATTAAAGCTATAATGAAAAGTAAAGAAATTAGCAAGAAAAATAACTTATCAAGTTATTCAAGCATTTATTTTGGGAAAGTAAGTTTCATTCTACTTACCTGTACATAGAACTTAGGCACACTTGCCAAAGCATTTACTATGTTTGCTAGGATTGTGCTTGAAGGTGGTGGGTACATATACTTGAGGCATGAATTCAGAGGGAAAGTCAGCCTAAAAAATATATTTAAAATGCTTATCATGTTTTAGTAAGTTTGATATCAATAACACATTTTTATGTAACCTGATGAAGTACATAGCTGCTCAAATAATTCAGTACATTTAGATTTACCTTGTTCCTTATAATCCCAAATAAGTACATTTAAGAAGAAACTTGCTTTGGGGTGCCTGAGTAGCTCAGTTGGTTAAGTGTCTGCCTTCGGCTCAGGTCATGATCTCGGGGTCCTGGGATCAAGCCCCTTCCCCCACCATTGGGCCACTGGGCTCCCTGCTTAGCAGAGTCTGCTCCTCCCTCCTCCTCTGTCCCCCACACCCCACCATGCTTGTGAGCACACACTTTCTCAAATAAATAAAATCTTTAAAAAGGAAAAAAAAATTTGCTTTCTGATTGCACTAAAGAAAAATAAGGTATTTCTTACCAGAGCTTATTTTATAGCTCTTAACATTTTAATGGACCCAAATTCAGTGACAAACTCTAATAGCTCAACATGTTTAACCAACATATTGACTGACATAATAAAATACCATTTAAAAGATCTTATTTGCAATATATATACATACATACATACACATACACCCAGAACAACAAACCAAAAAGCAACAAACCAAACAAAAAACACTAACCCATGGTTTGGTGCAATTCCATTTTCTATGGTTAAACAACCAAGGTCTTTCTTTTCTTTATCATCCTCCACAGGGTCATCAGATCTATAAAATACAGAATCCAAGTTGATCTTATCTTTAGAAATAGAGTAAAAAATTGAGGGTTTGTTAAAACTCAGACTGCTGGGCCTTATATTCCCCTTCCCAACCTCCAAATTTCAAATTCAGTAGGATTAGGGTAAGGCCCAAGAATCTGGATTCCAATCAAGATCCTAGATGATGCCACTGGCCTAAGGACACTCTGAGAATCATTAATGTAAGGCAAATTTGTATAGTTTTTATAACTATAAAGAGTTACTGCTGGGAACCAAATACTAGTCTTTGATTTCAAAGGCCATGCCTATCCATGACATCCTGATATCCGTAATACAACAAGGATTTTATACTAGTTATATTCCTCCACTTAAAGCTGAATGCTTTTCATCCCACCCTCTTCCCACTTCCCACTGATTAATTCTTAATATTAAATTAACACTCAGATTCCTACTCATAATTAGGAACAAAAATAAATATAATGTACTAGATTCAATAGAGACACGTATCATTTATTATGTCAAATTATTTACTTGCTAGTCTGAAAACAACCCAACAGCAATACAATTGACATAAAAACACTTTAAAATGTTAGGAAAACCTAACTATCTACATACCTTTTCTTTTTCTCAGAGTCTGAAGGGGGACATGGGGAATGAACTCGATCTTGCTCTTTTGCAAATTCAACAACTAAAGTATGACCTAAAAGCTTCAGCTGATGTAGTCTTGTCAATGCCTTCAGTTGGAAAAACAAAAGTAAAATATTTGATAATTTCATTAAAAGTTGTTTGTTAGAGAACATCTCCAAATAGTTTATAAATGATCTTTGTGAGTGCTGCTAAATTTTCCTGGCTATTTTTTCCCCATTTCCCAATCTCGGGGTGCTTAGCCTTTGTCATTTACTAAGGGACTGCTTCCTATCACTTAGGAAAACCAAAATCTGGTTAAATCCAAATCTCCCTATACCTAGGCAGCTAAAAATGGTTAGAAAAACAAACGTAGCCTGGACTCACTTTAAACTCATGATCACAACCACAAATCTGGGGATGAAACTTAAATGATGCCACAACTATCACATTTTTAGGTCAATTTTTTTCTACTAATCTCTAAGATATTATTTTGTACTTTATTCTTGTTCCTCAATCTCACAATATTCCTTTCCCATTCTTTTAGCCTAGGACTTCGTTTCCTACTTTGGGAAACCTGAAACAACCAGATGAGAACTTTAGATTCCCACCCTAACTCCTATTTACTAGCTAATGAATCCACATATTCTACCTTCTGTTATAAAGTATTAATTATCCACGTTTTTATTTGAATCCAGTTACTTAACTTGTATACTAAATCCTACCCTCTCATCTACTCATCAGTTTCTCTTCTACTCTGTATGGGGAATGTTCTTAACTACATTTCTAATTTTCTGACCTGTACTGAATCATCCATACTAGCACACAAATATGCTTCTACTTCTCCCATCCTAATTTATTCCCAATTTGATCATCTATTGATCCCACTTTGCTCCCCTCCCCTCTTTAATTACAGTTGCATTAAAACTCCTTAAGAATCATTACCTAAACCAGGGTGCCTGGGTGGCTAAGTCTGTTAAGCAGCTGCCTTTGGCTCAGGTCATGATCCCAGGGTCCTGGGATTGAGCCCCGCATTGGGCTCCCTGTTAGATGGGCAGCCTGTTTCTCCCTCTCCACTGTTTGTGCTCTCTCGCACCCTCTCTCTCTCACTCTCGATTAAGTAAAATCTTAAAAAAATGTTTTTCTAAGCCCTCTACCTAAAATTCCTCTCCTCCCATCCAGTCTCCAACTCAAAAACAACAAATTCTGTACTGCCAAGCCAATGGTCTATTTTCAGTCTTCATTTTATTGCATATAACACAGTTGATCACTCCTTCCTTGATACCTGTTCTTCATTTGATGTTAAAACATCATACTTTCCTGCAGTTTTCTTCCTAGCTCACTGGTTTCTATTCCTTAGTCACTTGGCTTTTGCCTCTTCAAACTCTAAATGCTGGCATACTCCAGAGCTCTATTATTGGTCCTCTTTCTAGCTACTATCTTAGTGATCTAATCACCATCCTAAATTTAAATCCCAACACTAGGCTCATAATCACCCAATTTATAACCTCAGTCCAAACCTGTTCAGAAGTCCAAGAAAACATATCCAAACTACCAGACAGTTCTCCTTAAGTGTCTAAAAAATACCTCAAAATTGACATTTCAGAAATTCAGTGATGTTCTATCCTCATCCCCCCAAAAGTTTTCTATGTGGAGCCTTTCGCATTTCAGTTGATGGTAACCCCATTCTTCCACTTACTCATATCAAAAATATTGGAATCATCTATAAGACTTCTTTCTCACGTTACATATCCAAGCCATCAAGAAATTCTGTTTGCTTAAACTTTCAAAACATATCCAGAATCTAACCACTTCTTACTAACTTGGTCCAAACACCTATCATCTCTGACCTAAATTACCAGCATAACCTTTTTACAGATTTCCCTGTTTCTACTCTTCCTGCCACCCATCTCTTCTCAAAACATTCTTTTAAAGATATAAGTTAGATTATGTTCCTGCTTTGCTCAAAATACTCCAAATAACTCCTCGTTTTATTCAGAGTAAAATCCAGGATCTTTAGAGTACCTACATGATATGGTATCTATTACTTCTCTGACCTTAAATCTAATTACATCCTCCTCATTCTGTTTCAGCCATTCTAGCTTACTTGAACATGACAGGCATTCTCCTACAGTAGTGCCCTTGTTCCAGCCATTACTTTGACTGGAATGTACTTTCTCCAGATATTCCCTTAGCTAATTTCACCTCCCTCAAATTATTACTTAAATATAACCCTAATCACTTTAATTTCAACTTAACCATCCCCATGTTGCAGTCTTGATCGTATTGCTCTTTTTCCTTTTTATTCCATAGCATTTGCCATTTTCTAAAGTATTAAACAATTAAGTTTATTATTAATAATCTGCCTCCCCTTTTGAGAATATGAGCCCCAATGAGGACATAAGTCTTTATTTCCTCTTTTGTAAATATTTTACTCACTGATTTATCCCAAGACCTAAAGCAGCATCTACCACATTGTAAGCATTTAATATTTTTGAACAAATAGACCCGAAAGCCTGAATTAGGACTACAATTTTATTTTACCACCTTTATGCATCCTTATTTGACTCTTTCATTTTAAAATGTTTCAATAATTTTCAAGTCTCTAAATCAATTCTAGACCTCTTCACTATCAGTGAACCTTTGATTGTCTGAAATACAGGGCATCTAAGCTCAACTGCTTCAACTTTCTTATTGGCAAAATGGGTATCACACCTATTCTCTTTAAGGATATACAGTTTTTCACTTTTAATGTTAACTTTAATGTTAATTTCCCCATCTCACCCAGCTACTTACTTTATTCTTAAACATTTCTCTACCCTTGATTTTTAAAAATCTATCAGCCACATGCACTGTAACCTAAAAGCCAAACCGATACCATTATCTTCTCATTCCTTCTCTACTACAAACATTTCCCAAAGACACTGACTAGTACCACGTCCTCTTCTCTAAGTTAATCTTGACCATAAGACAATGCGGGTTTCATTACCATATTTTATTTATAATATCTTACACCATATTTACAAGATTTTTTTCTGAAAAAAAAAATCCCGTAATGTTAAAAAATACATATAACATAAAAGTCTTCTATAATCCCACCTTGACAGATAGATATTTATTAACCATTTGGTGTACAGCTTTGCCACATTTTTTTTCTATGGATAAACATATGTACTATAGGATTTCCAAAAATCCGTTACATCTCATACATAATGTCTACCAACTTTTGCACGTACTCTATCAAGGCTACATTTCTTATTAATATAATTGACCTCATTCTTTGACAGTAGTCCAGGTTATGGATATATTATAAGGTGTCCCTTCCCTTTATTGATGAGAATTTGAGTGATTTCTATTGTTTCACAATAAAAAAAAAAACCCTTTACTGATTAGACTATTCATTCCTCATTTTGTGGCACCACAGTATCTCATTTTATTAAAACTCTCTTCTCTTTGCAACCATAATAATTTCTTTTCCAGTTCTATTTTCTTTTTAACTTCTCCCTCCCATTCTCCTTTCCTGGCTTGTCTTCCTTTGGGCAACCACATCCACTCACCTGATTCAAGAAACTCCATTTTTGACCTTGTCTCAGCTCGAGTCATATTTTTAACTGTATTAAAAATATTTCTGGGGTGCCTGGGTGGCTCAGTTGGTCAAGCATCTGACTTTAGCTCACGTCATGATTTTAGGATCCTGGGATTGAGCCTTGTGTAGGGTTCCCCACTCAGTAGGGACTCTGCTTCTCCCTCCCCAGCCCCTCCCTCTACTCTGTCTCTCTCTCAAATAAATAAAAAATCTTAAAAAAAAAAAAAATTCCAAAGAAGTAGCTCAATGATTCTTCAAAGTTAATATAAAACATTTGAATTCATTATCTACCTTCACCAACATCCTTTGAATCCTGACCTTAATGTCAGCTAATGTAATAACCCAATACCTCAGTCCAAAAATCTTGAAGTATTCCCTTACTGAACCTCTGTATCTATAGGGATCACAACGTCTGTAACTACAGGGATCATAAGATCTACAAATTCAATCTTTATCAAGTATATACCTACTTCTTCCTTTGTCTTTTTTCTCGACTTATTTGGATCCTTTATCTTGCCCTGTTCATTATAACATTTTTTGTCTTGACTTTCCGCTTGGTCTTCCTACCGCTAATCTTTTCTGTATCTAATCCATTACATGAACACTACCAGATCTTTCACAGACCTGACCATATTATTGCGCAGCTCAAAAGTATCATACCAGAAGTAATATCTACCGAACAAAATTCAATCCCTCCCTCCCACCTAAATTTAGACTCAACTTATTTTCCAAGTTCTATTTCCATCTTAACCTTTAGTTTTTTGCTCTACCATACAACTTTCTATGCCCTTATAGTTTCACTTAGTGTTCTCCCAACCTGAAAGGCCCATCTCCCTCTGTTTTCTTCTCAAAATCCAACTAATCATTAAAGGTTTACTTCAAAGGTCACCTCCCTCATGAATGCATCTCTAGGATTTGTTTTTTAATATATGTATTTTCCCTTTAATACTGAAAACATCTTATCTTGCCGCAGTGAGTTATCAGTCTTTGCATTCTTTAGAACTTATTTTTAATTACATATAAATTACAATTCAATTTTAATTTGCTTTCCAGTTAATCTATTCTCATGCCCAAATACTTAAACTTTGGGGAAGATTTGCCTACTAATAAACCAAATGCAGTCTGTGGGGTAAACTTTTGAAATATAGGTACCTTTGTTTTTGAATACTTTAGTTTAACATTATGTTCCACTTTTGAACAAAGATTAGTTAATAGGAAATTGACGATAACTTGAATAGTTAAAAAAAAAGTCATACCTTTATAGCTGCTTTTTCACTAGGGAAAGTAGCAAAAGCTGTATGTTTCTGCAAAGGAATTAAGGTACAAATTATTTCTGATGCAATTTCAGTTTTTATAAGTTTGCCTTTACCAGCTGACAAGTTATTTCACAAATTAATAAAGTCATGGAATAGGATGGAAAATCAAGTCATTATAACTGTTTATTAATTTCAGTTCTGTGGTTCTGAATCTTTTTTGGATCAGAATTCCTTTAAATGATAGCTAAGTAGTCTTTAAATAAGGGTGTACACATATAGCATGCTTTACATACCCTTTCAAACAGTTCAACAGACCAGAAGTTTAAAACCCCTACTCTACCAGAAAACAACTCTTAAACAAAATATCTTCAATTATAATACAGATTTTTCCTCTATACAAAGTTTAAAAATGTTTACCAACAGAAAATCATTCCTCAAGTGCATGGTTCCTTTGTATTTTATCCCTGTAATAAGGGTCCAATGGGGCAGTCTATTTTAAAATATAAACTGTTGGGCGCCTGGGTGGCTCAGTTGGTTAAGTGACTGGCTTTGGCTCAGGTCATGATCCCGGAGTCCCAGAATCGAGTCCCACATCAGGCTCCCAGCTCCATGGGGAGTCTGCTTCTCCCTCTGACCTTCTCCTCTCTCAAGCTCTCTCTCACTCTCTCTCTCAAATTAAAAAAAAAAAAAAAGTAAATAAAAATAAAAAAATTAAAATAAAATATAAACTGTAAATAGTTTAAAGACCATCAGGGAAAAAAGGTTTAAGTCAAAAGTAAATGAATCATTACAACGGATAATGTTCTTATCAGTTCTTAACAATGCTTATTAAAACATTTAGGGATTGCTTGAGTATTTATACCAAATATTCTAATTTTGTCCAATCCGATCCAAGATGACGTAATTAAGGGTACTTAAAATAAGCACAGAGACTATTTGTATTTTTTGGTGTACCCGACACTTTGATCAAAATTGGTCAGTCTTCTCAATACTTCTCAACCCTGTTTGCATATTAGAATCACGAGAGGAGACTAAAACCACTGATATTTGGCCAAATCACAGACCATCTTGAAAAACTTAACATCACCGATACTATTTTAACGGAGAGAAATCGATCTAAAACACCTTCAGGTATAAAAGCAAATGAAATAATTGTGTAAATTCCAGTGTAGAAACTTTTTTTTTCCTATGTAGAAACCTTTTAATAGTCTTAAAATATTACTCCAACGGATTCCGTCTGAAAATTTTTACAAATAATTTTTTCCTAAAAAATCTCGTAGAAATTCTATAACTGGTTTACTGAAGTTACTACTGTACTTTCTCCTCTATTTTAATGAATGTCTTAAACAGCGGCTTATAAATGATCCAGCATTTTTAAAAAGTCCTTTGTACCTCATATCTGAGAGTACTCTGAGTCTAAAAGAAATGTTCTCAAATTCAGAGGAGCTTTGAGATTCTCAAGATGGGTCAGAAAAGGGGACAGAAGCTATTTTCCGTTCTTCTGCCTCTACTTTTTCACGGTTCTTTTCGACAGCGCAGTGACTAACACAGGCTCAAGCCATTTAAAACTTCACTTGGTACGCAAGGTATTTTGACGTAAAAGAGAGGAGACTGGGAAGACCCCACTGCACAAGCGCATTTACCCCCTCTCTTCTGTCTACTTCCTTCTGTCAAAGCTTCCCGCAACCTGAGTCACTAGCCAAGGGCCTTCCCCGGCGGCCTGGCACCGGCGCGCTCTTACCAGTCGTCCCTTATCTGATAGGACGCGCACCGACTGCGCCCCGAAATACTTCAGCAAGTCCTCTTTCTCTTCGGCGGTCAGCTCGGCTGGCAGGTGCCTCACTAGAAGGGTTCGGTCGCCCCGCGGAGGGGAAAGCGAGGCAGAGCTCTGGCATCCTCTTGACATAGGCGGTAGTGCCTGCTCGGGGGCCGCCATTTCCCTCGGAGAAACCGCAGCACGGAAGGCGAAAACGAGCATGCAGTGAAAATGCGCTAATCAACAGAAGCTGAGGATAAATGAGTATTTTTCCGCCTCGCGCTAAGGATTCTGGAAAACAAGGAAGTACCGCGATAGAACGTCACTTTCTCGCGAGATTTGCGCCCGGGCGGCAGACTCGTCTTCGGAGACCGGTTCCTCAAACTGAAAGACTAGGTTCCACAGCGATGGGAGAGCAAAGTGATTTTAAAATCCAGGCAGCCGCTGAAGGTATTAAAGACAGAAATTTGCCATGGAGAAGCGCGAGGATTTAAAAAGTTGCCAAGGAATAAGGGGGCCTCAGCCGCGTGAAGGAAAAGGATGCCAAGGACAGGAAAGAAGCACTGCTGCGCCTGTGCGGGCGGGGAGCGTTTGGGCGTGGCGCCCGCCTGGTGGGAGCTGAGCTCGCTGGGTTCCTATTACCCGGCCAATTGCGAAAGCGCATTCGACTGGCTGGGTGGGAAGGACGACTTGGTGTGGGATTAAGCGGTGTGTGTTTACAGTTTGCGGATGGTAAACCTAAAGATAGCAAGTTCTTTCTTCAACTCAGTAAGGTGCACGTGGGCAGGAGAACTCAGTTTAAGGAACAAAAAGTTAAGAAATGTGTTTTCTTGAATCATCGTGCATGTAGCAGTCTAATAGGCTCTGGCCAGTGTTCATTTCACTGCATTGGCGGCCTCTAGGGAAATATACCGTAATGAATATAAATAAAAGAATTATATAGATAAATCTATCGACAGATAGGTCTTCACATACTTAATTCTAAGAACAACCCTAAGGGTAGGTACTACTTCCCATTTTACCTTTGAGGACACTGATGATAAAAGAAGTGTGTCACACTTCTAATAAATGCTAATTCTAATAAATTCTAATAAATAAGTGTTAATAAATGGCAAAGCTGAGATTCGACCCTGCGAGTGTGACTGGGGATTACACTTTAATCCACTATCCCGTCTAGTTTCTGAATGGAGTGAGGCAGAGATCAGCCCAAGAAGTGAATCAGAAATGTCTCCCTCACTCCATACAGTGAGGGCCTTGAGGATTCTAGAGAAAGGTATTCTCTACAGTCCACTGCATTCTGCACAGGGGCTGCTACAGTCTGGAGACCTAAGGAGCCTCTGCCTACTCTTTTTATGTGCTACTTAATTAGGTGTTTAAAGTATAACAAACTTCTGCTTTCATAGAGCATTGTTTGAGAAGCAGAGGAGGGACAGACTTTAGTAAAAACTGGAAAAAACATGGGAAAAAATCCTAAATGTCAGGTATGTAGAGCCAGACCTTGATGGCCTCTGTGTTTGGAGTCTTGATTATGTGGAAAGTAATTGGAAACTGACAGATTTTTCTAGTAGGGGTGTGTGTGTGTGTGTGTGTGTGTGTGTGCGTGTGTGTGTGTGTAATAATTAAATTTTGAATATGAAAATTTCTCTTTGGTTGCAGTGTAGAAAATGGAGTAGAAGTCAGAAGACAGCTGGGCTACTACAATAGCCCCAGCAAAAAAATATTGCTTGAAATAGTTTGGTAACAGTGGATACAGATAGAGGAATCTGGATTTGAGGTATATTTGGGAAGTAGAATTGATAGACTTGAAGAGTAGTGAAGGATAGTTCGGGTTTTTGGGTTGCGCTCCAGACTGTTCACCATCTAGATGGATGATGATGCCATTTATTGAGCATGAGAAGAGGGACTAAAGTTTAACTAGGGACCACCGGGAAGGGTGGGAAAGGGAGGAATACATATTAAATTTAAGGTATCTAGTCAATATCTATGTTTCAAGTAGGCAGTTGGATATGTCAATTTGGTATTCTAGAGAGGTATCAACACAGGATGCACATACAGCCTCAACACATATAATATTTATAGCCAAGGGATGAGAGATAGTGTAGGTGGGGAGAGAGGGGTCCAGTATTGATTCGTGGGGCATGCCAATGTTGAAAATTGGAGGAGAGAGGAAGAACAAGATAATAATCCTTTCTCTCTTGGCACTTACATTCTAGTAGAAAAGATAGACCAAGGGTGCCTGGGTGGCTCAGTGGATTAAAGCCTCTGCCTTCAGTTCAGGTCATGATCTCAGGGTCCTAGGATGAAGCCCCATATCGGGCTCCCTGCTCAGCAGGGACCCTGCTTCCTCCTCTCTCTCTGCCTGCCTCTCTGCCTATAAAATAAATATAATTAAAAAAAAAAAAGATAGACCATAACACGTAGATAAGTAGTTAAGTTCCTTTGGAGAGTAATACGTGCTTTGGGGGGAAAAAATAGGGTCAGGGTAGAGGAATAAACTGTGATTGGAGACATGCTACTTTAAACACTATCCTTTGTAGGCTTCTGTCCGTGTCTTTTACTATTAATAAAATGATCAGCATATAATAAATATAAAAATACATGTTCAATGAATGAATGGGGGAGTCGATGAACTTTAATATTTACAACTGCCTCATTTGGTCAAGAATTTCTTCATAGGCCATCAAGATAAATTTAATGGTCCTTATCTATTATAATTGAGATATCACAACTCATTTGGATAGTAAAGGGACAAAATTTTATTTTCTCCTCACTAAATTACTTTTAGTTGTACTGATTTAAATTTGTCTTAAACCTTTTCTTGTCAATAGCTCAGGCAAATTTCATAATTTCTTAGTCACTTTCAGTTAATAGTCCCAGTGGGCTCAAAATGTCAAATCTGAATTACATTCAGCCCTCACTTTTTACTCTCTTCTCATATCAGTCTTCACCTAGGAGATAGGAGGAAGATAAAATTTGCTTTCAGCTCTCCCATGTTTGAGTAGAAGTGAGTGTGGTCTGTTCTGTGTTGCACATTTCTCAATTTTCTTTTCTTGAGATACCACAGAGGTTCCCAAACTTTTTCAGTTCATGGTGCACTTATTGTCTCAATAGTTTTTTTGTTTTTTTTTTAATAGCATCCCTTGGTCCTTCCTTGCTTCCTGTTCCACCCTGATTTTCAAGAGACACTTACTTGTTCTTTATCAAAGCAACAGAAAAAAAAAAAGCCAGCTTTGCAAAGATTCTTAAATTCAAAAATATTTCAAGCTGGTGATTCTTGTAGCGTCTGGCAGATAATGAGTATTGCTGTTTCCCTCAAATATTTAAAATATTCCATAGTAGGTGCATCTGGCTGGCTCAGTTTTGATCTGCGGGTCATGAGTTCAAGCCCCACGTTGGGTGTGGGAGGTTACTAAATAAATAAATAAATGTTAAAAATAAAATATTCCATAGCACCTCTGTGAGGTAGCTGGGGCACCTGGGACACCTCAACACAGTTTGAGAACTGTGGGTCTAACTACTTCCTGGTTTTGATTTTCTTCATTGCAGGGTAGGAGGAGGGAAAGTTAGAGGTTGGGAGTATCTTACTTCATTGACCAAATGTTGGTTCTTTATCTCACTCTGTCTATCTGTAGTTCTATCTGTCTGTTCATGGAAGCCTCTGCTAATGTGGTTTTTTAGAGATTCATATTCATCAATTCCCCCTCTTTCAATTACTGAGTACCTTTTCAGGTAAGAGTAGCTTCCTCTCTCCTTTAGCCTTTACTTTCGTTTACATCTCCAGTTTACCTCACTTAGCCATGTGTCTATTTGGGCATTCCTTTTAATTTCCAAGCTCCTTATTTTTTCTCATGAAGCCAGGAGAACTCCTGGGGTCTATTTCTACTATTTCTGGAAGGCCTTGGAAAACCAACCTAAGAAAAGAATTTTTCTTTCTTTTTTTTCTGTTTTTTGTTTGTTTGCTTGTTTGTTTTGCTTTTTTTTCTATTTTGTTTTGTTTTTGTTTTTGTTTTACTTAAGATACAATTGAGGGCGCCTGGGTGGCTCAGTGGGTTAAAGCCTCTGCCTTCCGCTCAGGTCGTGATCCCAGGGTCCTGGGATGGAGGCCCACATTGGGCTTTCTGCTCAGCAGGGAGCCTGCTTCCTCCTCTCTCCCTCCTCTCTCTGCCTGCCTCTCTGCCTATTTGTAATCTCTCTCTCTGTGTCAAATAAATAAATAAAATCTTTAAAAAAAAAAGATAAAATTGATATAGACCATTATATTAGTTTCAGGTAAGCAGAATAATGATATGTTTGTATACACTGCGAAATGTTCACCACAATAAGTCTAGTTTATATCCATCATCTTACATAGTTTCAAGTTTTTTTTTCTTACGATGAGAACTTTTGAGATCTACTCTCTTAACAGCTTTCAAATATGTAATACAGTATTATTAACTATAGTCACCATGCTCTACATTACATCCCCAGGATTTATTTATTTTATTACTAGAAGTTTATATCTTTTGACACCATTCACCAGTTTCTCCATCTCTTATTCCTGCCTCTGGCAATTACCAATCTATTCTTTGTATCTGTGAGCTTGGTTTTGTTTTGTTTTTGAGTCCCTAGGTAAGTGAGATCAGATGACATTTGTCTTTCTGTGTCTGACTTATTTCACTGAGCAAAATGCCCTTGAGATCCATTTTGCCACAAATGGCAAGATTTCCTTCATTTTTATTTCTGAAAAAATATTTCAAAATATTTCATTATCTGTCACATTGTCTTTATCCATCCATTCATTCAGGGATACATAGATGGTTTAGTGTGTATCTTGGCTATTGTAAGTAATGCTGCAGTGGATGTGGGGATACATGTGTCTTTTTGAGTTAGTTTTCTTCAGCTAAGTACCCAGAAGTGGAATTGCTGGATCATATGATAGTTCTATCTTTAATATTTTGAGGAGCCCACATACTGTTTCCCATAGTGGCTGTACCAGTATACATTTTTACCAGCAGTGCACAAGGGTTTCCTTTTCTCCACGTCCTTGTCAACATTTGTTCGTTCATTCGTTCTTTCTTTCCTTCTTGCCCTTTCTCTCTCTCTCTCTCTCTCTCTTTCTTCTTGTTTATGATACTAGCCATTCTGAAAGGCGTTAGTTGATATTTCATTGTGGTTTTGACTTGCATTTCCCTGAAGATTAGTGATGTTGAGCATCTTTTTGTGTATATGTTAGCCATCAATATGTCGTCTTTGGAAAAATGTCTACTTAGATTTTCTGCTTATTTTTAATTGAATTATTGTATATTTTTGCTATTTAGTTCTCTGAATTCTTTTCCTAATTTTTTGCTAAAAGCATTCTCCTCTTCTTTCACAGCCAAACTTCTAGAGAGATTATGTGGGAAGCAAAAACAAAAGAAAGTTTAAATTTCCTTACTACTTACAGCCAGCCCATTAACAAGTCCTTGAAACAGGTTAACAGTCCTCTAGGACTCACCTCAAGGTCCTTGCTTCAAAAAACTCTTTAGAGACTTTTGCTATCCCTAACCACCTCCCAACTTGAAAGTATATAATCAGCCATTCCTCATGACCCCAATCCAGCTCTTTGTGCTGTGCTTTAATAAAACCACCTTACTACACCAAAGACATCTCAAGAATTATTTCTTGGCTGTTAGCTCCAAATCTCAACATCTTTCCTACATCAAGAGACATAAGTTATCCTTATTTCTTTACCTTGTACTCACTCCAAAATGCACTCCTATCTGACTCCTGATCCCTTCAGTCTATAAAGTAATTCTTGCTAGAGTCAACAGTTATCTCCAAACTGCTAAATCTAGTAGACTTTTTCAGTTCTCATTTTAACTTTTCAGCAGCACTTAAGACATTTGGCCACATTCTTTTTGAAACATCTCCCCCTGGTTTACAAAATATAACATTTCTCTTATTATTCTAGCTTACTTTCTGTCTGACCTGATGTAGTAAATTTTCAACTTCATTTTTTCTCCATCATCCCCTAACCTTGAACCTCTTTTCCACCTTTACTTTTAAATAATAACTTTGTTTTTTATTCTCATTGAAAAAAATTGAAGACTTGCATACCTATCAGTCATACTTGCATTTGTGCCCCTTAGTTAACGCAACCTCTTTCTTCAGAAGTAGATTCTCTGCCTTCTCATGTACTCTACTGAGATAGCACAAACTAACACCCAGCTACACCCCTCCCTCATATGTGTGACATTCTTCAGACATTCCTGGGTGCCCTAGAACAAAGAAAATGGGAAAAGAAATGACTAACTGGCAGATGTCACAGTCAGGCAGGACACGCATTTCCATTAGTTTGCAACTGTCCTAATGATAACAAGAAAAAAGCAATGTCCAAAACCTATAGATTCAATTTCCTGGAGCCCTAACATCACCCTCCTCTCCATATGATAAAAAGCCTTATATAATCAGTCAGTCCTTACATTCCCCGTGCAGGTCTTTCTGCCCATGGTCCTGTGCCCCTGCTCTAACAAAAACACCTTTTTGTCCAAAGACATCTTAAGAATTCTTTCTTGGCCTTTGGCAATGAACTCCACTACTCCAAGCCATATCACTCCCAAGATATATGTTAGCAATCATCCTCCAAACATATGGCCCACTGGTGTATATCTGAAGGGTCTCATGACTAACGTTTTACTAAACAGTAATAAATGCTCCCTCAAGGTCCTGGAAACCTTGCTTCCAATTCCTTAGGGACTTATGCCATCCCTAACCCCCTCCCAATCTGAAAGTATATAATCAGTCACTCCTCACAGTTGCAGGGCAGCTTTTTCTGCCCATGGGTTGTGTTCCCGTGTTTTAATAAAACCACATTTTTTTGAACCAAAGATATCTCAAGAATTCTTTCTTGAGGGGTGCCGGGGTGGCTCAGTGGGTTAAAGCCTCTGCCTTTGGCTCAGGTCATGATCTCAGGGTCCTGGAATCAAGCCCCGCATCTGGCTGCCTGCTCAGTGGGGAGCCTGCTTCCTTCTCCCTCTGCCTGCCTCTGCCTATTTGTAATCTCTCTGTGTCAAATAAATAAATAAAATCTTAAAAAAGATCTCTCCCAACCCACCTAGCCTTTAAAAAAAAAAAAAGAATTCTTTCTTGATCATTTGCTCCCAAACCCCAACATTTCACATCAGCAAATATACAAATTCAAACACACAAATGAAAAATACCTTTTGCTTCCACTTCCTTCTACAGCTGCCACTCCATGTCTTTCTGTTTATAAAAAAATGTCCTAGAAATAATGGTTTATATTTGTTGGCTCCACTCTTTTTTCTCCCATATTTTCTTTAGTTTTGTTAAAAAAAACCGCAGCCCCAAAATGGCATCACTGGACCAAGTTACCAAAACAAGTCTTAATACATAACCTAATTATAGTTTCAACCTCCCCCAGACATAAAATCTTAACTGGTCAGTCAGGAATTTTCTATTAGTTATCAATGAGGTAATTTGTCAGATGGGCCCTTTCCAGCCCCAAAAGGAAGATGAGGTAATCTGCCTATAAAGACTTCCTACCATTCCCTATAAGGGAAGGTGACCTTGCCTGGGATGATCCTTTCTTTCTTTCTTTCTTTTTTTTTCCTAATAACCTCCTGTTCCACCCTCCTTCCTATGAAAATCTTTTATTTTGTATAACTCCTTGGAGTTCCCCTCTACCTACTAGATGGGATGCTGCCTGATTCATGCATCACTTACTAAAACCAATTAGATCTTCAAGTTTACTCAATTGATTTTTTGTTCTTTAACAGATTTGGTGGCAGCAGCGGGATCCAAAGCAAATCTCCATCAACATTCAGGGACAGTGAAAAACACAAGCATGGTGCCCTGTGAATCCTTCTGAATTCATTGTCTTTCTCCCTGTTTCCAAGGCCATTGGTGAGTTCTTCTCAGTTTGAGCTCTGTACTCTGCATTTGAGCTCCTGATCTAATTTACTTTTTTGTCCAGGATTAACAGGTTACTCTAGATGAAGAGGAAGCACTAACAGATCATCAGTCAGCCCTCAGTTTAGGCCACAATTCCATATCAGAATCCCTTCCATGTTTCAGTCTGTAGTCCCCATTTACTGGGATTTGCTGGTTTAGTCCATATTGGACTAGCCAGAGCTGGACTGGGTTAGACTTAAGAACCAGACTGACTTCAGGTTCAGACGGGATCCAATTTAAGAACCAGAATGGGTCTGGGATTGGACTGGGTCTGATTTGAGCTGGACTGCATTTAGTGTGAGGCCTTGGTGTTTTAAATAAAAACTAGTTGCTAATGGGGAAATTCGAAAGCCAGAAATAAAGCTGCAAACATTAGTGGGCATAGATTGAGCATTTAAAGCCTTTACCACCTCCAGAAGACCCCCATGGTAGGCTAAGTTGGTTATGGAATGGGTTAAACTGACACTCAGTTACTTGCCAACTTCAAGAAAATTTCTGTGCAATGAAGTACACTGTAAAACACCTCACAAATAACAACTCCGTGACACATCCCTCTTAGATATTAGTTTGCCTCTAAGAAACCTAGCTAAAAGGCCTACCTGAAAGAAATAGGATTTTTTATATCTCGAGAGTTGAGCACACTGCCTCTAGCACACCTGCTTATTTTGTATCTAAGAACTATAGTCCTGTTAGCTGAAGATATCTAACAAGATGGAATAATTTTACTAAAACAACCTGAAATTACAATGGCCGTTATGGGGAATGTTACAATTAGATAAGATCATTTAAGAAGAACACTTGTAATTAACGGTTCTCAAATTAAATTGAATGGGATACTTATTTTAAATTATATGCAGAAGTCACCAAAACTTTTCAGACTTCCAAAGTCATTTCAGCAGAAGATTCACTGTAAAAGGCTAATAAAAAATTAAAGAGAGAAAAGGTACCTATAAGATTATAAGACTTGTATCCATTCTGACGAAACTGTTAAACAGTTGCTTTTTAAATTAAGACCACTCAAGGCTACAGGTAGTCCTCTTCAGGTACCTTTCACTCTTTAGTCAAAGACTAAACTAAGGGCTATAGTTAAAGATTTTTTAAACGCAGAGATGATTCTCAAAAGTTTTTGTAAATAGATTGCCTCCTGAGCCCATTCAAAAGAGGAAAATAAAATTTCACATTGTCCCTGTCGTTCCAAATCCAGACCAATTGATTATTGATTCTTTCTCTCTCAGGATAGCTATTTCTTTTTTGTTTATCTACCTTTTGCCTCCTAAGAATTTGGCTTGGGTATTTACCAGCCTGGGAAGTGCAGGTTATTGGTTCTTTCTTCAGCTATCTTTGGGAGTAACTCTAGATCTTGTGAAGATAACAATCTTTTACACCCTCTTTGAGGACACCTCATAGATCAATGAGGTTGTCAACTGCCAGAAATATTTATTTTTTTGTCCAGGCTGAAACCTGACAAGATATTTGGAAGGACTTAATAACTCTGTGATCAGAAATTTGGCCAAAGTGGAAGCTGATATTCAGAGCCTAATAGGAAGTTTTTTAGGCATTCTCCCATAGGCTAAATGTAACCAAAAGGAAAGAAGAAATTCTAACGTAGGTGGATGGGTACAGCAGGCCTTTGATATCATTGGCAGCAACTAACCTAATTGAGGAATTTGAAGCAGTAGTCCTTGTTTTACAAACCTAGTTTTTATAGGACCAAAGATGTGGTTACAGAAATAATTCAGAGTCCACTGATCCTTTTTACCTATTCCCAAATTTCCCTTATTTATTTCAAAAGGCTTGTAAGTAAAACTTATAAAAACTCTGGCCTCAAGGAAACAAACATCCTAGGAGCAACTTGCTTTATTTTTTCTTCCTTTGAATTATAAATGTTGTACGCAGGGTCTTTTCCAGAACTTTTATCTAGACCATCTTTTAATTTTTTTATTTTTATTTTTTAAAGATTTTATTTGTATATTTGACAGAGAGAGAAATCTCAAGCAGGAGGAGTTGCAGTGGGAGGGGGGAGAAGCAGGCTCCCCACTGAGCAAGGAGCCAGATGTGGGGCTTGATCCCAGGACCCTGGGATCATGACCTAAGTCGAAGGCAGATGCTTAACTGACTGAGCCACCCAGGCAGCCCTAGACCATCTTTTTAAAAAGCAAATTTGGGGGTGCCTGGGTGGCTCAGTGGGTTAAAGCCTCTGCTTTCGGCTCAGGTCATGATCTCAGGGTCCTGGAATCGAGGCCCATATCGGGCTCTCTGCTCGGCAGGGAGCCTGCTTCCTCCTCTCTCTCTGCCTCTCTGCCTACTTGTGATCTCTCTCTCTCTGTGTCAAATAAAGAAATAAAATCTTTAAAAAAAATAAAAAAAAATAAAAAGCAAATTTGGGGGAAGTAATCCTTATCAAGAAAAAAACAAAAGCAGAAAGATTATTTAGAACTTGATTTGCTAAGGATTAATAACAACTCATAAGTGTCTTCATAAATATTATAAAAAGCTTTATCCATCTAGATAGGTAAGTTTAGCTTATTCCATTTACTAGATCCATCTTTTATAACTAGTGAATTTTGCACCAATTTCATGGCAATAATTTTAAAACAGAAGCTATAAGGTCTCTGTTGCATCTGAACATACAGTTCATTTGTATCTATATCTATATTGTAGGTGTGTGGTATTTTCTACGTCCAGATAGTAATTGCCATTAATTTGTAAAAGCTCTGTTTAATTGGCTTAAACAAATAAGTACTTTACATAAATCAATATTCATAAAAATTCTCTGAAGTATAATAGAAACTAACCCAAATGTTTTCAAGTTCTTATAATCTGGGATTATCTTTAGTAAATTAAAGTCAGTTTAATGAGTTCATTGGTTTAGTTAAAATAGGCATATCTTTAGAGTTATCAACATTGAATATAATTCTGGTAAACAATCTTTATCCTACTAGCTAAATTTTATTTACTAATTAAATTCATGTAACATCACTTTGCAATTTGTCAGCAAAACTAATTTAGAATTATGGTTGACTTTGGTGTCTCATAAGGTTTTCGTGCATAATCTAAACATAATTATTAAGAACAAATAAGTCGAATAGGTAAAATTTTAGGTAAATATTTTTAAAATAGTTTCCCCAAATCTTGGTAACTTGAAACCTTAAAGTTTTGCTAAGTGATGAGTTAATGTTTTAAATTCGTTGATTATGTAGATCATTTCCTAATAGTAATGAAACATTAATTACTGAGAATAGGTGTATCTCTCTATTTTTGGCTTCTTATTACAGAGAAACTAAAAGATATTTGAATGTGTTAGTGCTACACTGGAAAAGGCACATGCTTCTAGAAATTATAAAATGTATTCATAAATCTGCCAACCTAAAGAATACTGGTGTTACAGGGTTGCAGATTTCTTGTCTCACAGAGTCAAAGAATGACCCTTGTGGACACAAAAGAGTGAAGCGATAGTTTATTAAGTGAAGGTGAGAAGTTAAAGAAAGCCCTCTAGAATGAGAGGGGTCCTGAATGGGTTGCCACTAAGACTCTTATGGTTAGTCTTTTATACAAAACTGATCAGGAAACTTAAATCTTCTTGATGTCACCACTGATGGCACCCCTATGAATTTCTCATCTGTGATGTTTAAGACAAATTAGGTGGTCGGGTTGTGTTCCCTTATCTCTGGTTTCCTTTATACTGTCACATTTCTGGGATTTTTGTGAGCTTGATCACATAGCACCCTACTTGTCTCTCCCTACCTAGCCCTGCCTGCCCCTTTCTCACTGGTATAATGGTTCACAATTGCTTACTTCTAGTTTTTCTAGATATTAAGTTTTCTAAGTGCTAAGAATTCTAATTAATGTATGTGACTAAAACTACTAGAAATGATAAGGGAAACATTTCCTTATACTCAGAACTAGTATGTGTTTTCAATAAGAGAAGATATGAAAAACAAAGGTGCATTTTTGTTGAAGTAAAGTAATTTTGTCCTAAATTGAGGCTGGTTGTCCAAAGAGGAAAAACTTACAGGGGCGCCTGGGTGGCTCAATCAGTTAAGTGTCTGGCTCTTGATTTTGGCTCAAGTTAAGAACTCAGGGTCCTGGGATCAAGCCCTATTCCAAAGTTGTTGGACTTTTGGTCTGTTTTTGATTACAGATTATGAAAGTTTCTTTACCTTTCAAGTGATCTGCCTAGAAAAAAAGATTTTGTGTCTTATAAAAATAATGTCCTGTCTCTGCTGTCTTTAGTAGGTCTTTGAGTACCTAGGAAAGCTGAGTCTTCTTAATATTAAAAGAGCTAAATTTTGCTGATTGACAATTATTAGGTTTCATAATCTGTGATACTGTTCAGGCAAGCACTTTATTTATTTATTTATTTATTTATTTATTTATTTATTTATTTATTTATGTAAGATTTTATTTATTTATTTGTCAGAGAGTTATTTGCTCCTCACAAGCAGGGGGAGCCGCAGGCAGAGGGAGAAGCAGGCTCCCTGCTGAGCAAGGAGCCCAATGCTGGACTCGATCCCCTGACCCTGGGATCATGACCTGAGGAGAAGGCAGATGCTCAACCAGTTGAGCCACCCAGGCATCTCCTGGCAATCATTTTAAAATTTTTTGTCTGTGTGTGATTTTGACAAACTTCCCCAAATCAATTCTAAATGAAGTCTTTTTGTCCTAGAAGAAACAAGAATTGTTCCAGAAGTTTCCTTTAACATTTCAAAGGATTTGTTAAACTAATTAGGCTTACTTGATATGTTAAATTATATGGGAAGCATTGTTAAATAATAACTAATGCTATGCCTTCTTTATGTTGTATTTGTCTGGGTATGTAATAGTTCTAGAAATCATGTGAAATTCCTAGACATATGTGTCCTGATATAACTTTATCATTTTGTTATTCTTTTACCTTCTGAAGTTGCTGTCATCAAAATTGAGGCTTGTACTACAAAAACTAAACCTGAGTATCAGGGAGATGCTTTAGCTGACTTTCATGCAAAGGTAGCAGAAACAGAATCTATAAAGATTGTGGTACATGTGGATGAAGTCTATTCTGCTTCTACAAAAAATGACCCTTTGGTGCCAGACCTTTGCCATCCTAATGTCCTTGCCACATGGCAACAGCCTGCTTCTAAATCAAAGAAACAATAATTGTAAATTAAATGAACAGTTAGGGCTATGGGAAACCCAAGGTGGCTGCACAGTTCTTTCTGGCTCCCTGGCAACCCTCACTTTTTTGGTGTTTACAGTCCTTTACCCACTCTGGTGCATTCACAATGACTCAAATTATTAATGGACATTGATGGGAAAACTTTTATAAAATCCAAAAATAGTCTAGCAATAATGTCTGACTCGTCATGTTCATAATCCTAGAGAAACTGTTTTGGTTTTTTTTTCAAGAAGCTTCCCACCTCCCTTTGACCCTTTGAACCCCTGCAGTTGGACTCCATTGAGCTGTCACTTAGGATGGGTTACCACTGTGTTCTTATTGTTATATGTGTGTTTTTTGGATGGATTGAAGTTTTCCCTTACTACAAGATTTATGTCCTCATAGTGGCAAAAAACTGTTAGAAAATGTGTTTTCTACTTGGTATACCTTCCATGGTCTCCAGTGATCAAGACATCTCTGCTTCACTGGGAAAATCTTATAAGCCTTAATGAAAACCTTGAAAACTTTTTGGCATTTTCACTATCCCTATCACTTCAATCATCAGACAAGGCTGAGAGAACTAATGGGATCCTCAAACTGAGCATGTCTAAACTTGCCAAAACTATTGGACTTCCCTGCTTTAAGGTATTATTGCCCTTGGTCTTACTGACTGCTAGAAGTTCCCCCTTTGGGAAGTATAACCCCACACCATGTGAGATAGTCATAAGCAGACCAATGTCTATTGGTGTACAACCTTCGGCTGATCCCTTGTTGTCTCATACTAGTATGACTGACTACTGTAAGTCTCTCATATCTTTTGCTCAAGCCTGTCAACAGGTTATAGAAACCTTTCCCGATCCTAACTCAAAGGATCCTGTTGGTCACAGTCTAAGGCCTGGTGACTGGGTATTCTGGAAACATCATCAGAGGAAGACAGTTCTTGAGCTCAGTTGGAAGGGACCTTACCAAGTTTTCCTGACTGCTGACACTGTTGCAAAACTAGAAGAGACTGGAGATCTCTGAATCAAATTGACAAGGAAGAGAAGTAGCTGACATTGAAGTAAATTGATTCAGCCCAAGACCATAGGTCAACTTCATACTTAAACTAAACATGAACCCTTTCCCCTTGTTTTCTTTTCCTTTACTTTGGCATTGCCTGGAAAGATAATGCCCTCATCGGTATCTCTCAGGCTATTACTAAGAGGGGCTAATCTAGAATTTATTTTAGGCTAGGAGAAAATCTAATTTTGCCCCTAACTTTTCACAAGCAAAATAAGAGATCTCATTGGTTGACTCCCCCGAATTTACATTGTTGAGTTAGAAAGGACCCACCAAGGAGGCTTTTATAATTTAGGATTCACTCCTTACAGCAGGTCCCTATTTCCCTGGTTAGGGATAAATGTAAATGAGGCTATGACCAAGAACTTCTCCTTAATTCTTAATTATTGAAGAATCTACTGCTGAAGTAACAGTGTCCCTACAAAGATCCTAAGACTCTCTGGTCAAAATTCTTTATAGTAGAATAGCCCTTAATCATCTTTTATCTGAGCAAGGAGGTGTCTGTGTTGTGGCCAACACCACTTGCTATACCTGTATTAGCAGTTCTGGGAAATTTAAACTTAATTACATAAAATCATGGGGGGACCCACTTAGGTTAAAAAGTTCACTTTAGGTGGGGCACCTGGGTGGCTCAGTCAGTTAAACGTCTGACTATTGGTTTCAGCTCAGGTCATGATCTCAGGGTCATGAGACTGAGCCCCAAATCAGGCTCTGTGCTCATAGTGGAGTCTGCCTGTCCCTCTCCCTCTGCTCCTCCCCCTGCTCTCTCACTCTCTCTTTCTAAAATTAATAAATAAAATCTTTTTAAAAAAGTTCACTTTAGGGGAGTCTTTCTTTTACTTAATTTTTATTTATGTTTATGAATTTACGAATTATATTTATGTCTTGGGGACTATGGCTTTGAAGTGCACCATGAACATTGGGAATTACTCTGTTTATAATCTCCCTGTCACATTGTATCCTCTCAAAAACTGAAATGTATATTTGCAGCTGCTAACTACCAAGCAGATGATCTTCCTGGACTGGAATCTCAAAGGAGAAGCCAGGAAAATGACTGACTTAAAGAATGTGAACTTGAAGCCATGTCGTGTGAATATCACAGAGGTTAAATATGCCTCATAGAGGGTGCCTGGGTGGCTCAGTGGGTTAAAGCCTCTGCCTTCGGCTCAGGTCATGATCCCAGGGTCCTGGGATCGAGCCCCGCATCGGGCTCTCTGCTCCGCAGGGAACCTGCTTCCTCCTCTCTCTCTGCCTGCCTCTCTGCCTGTTTGTTATCTCTCTCCCTGTCAAATAAATAAATAAAATCTTTAAAAAAAATAAAAATAAATAAATATGCCTCATAGATACCACACAATGGAAAAACACAAACTGCAAGAATTTTAGAGCAATAGCTGAGACTGGTGCTGATACTTTAAATTCTGACCACATCTCTCAGTTAACCTGAGAGTGTGATCAAAAGGGGGGGATTGTAAAAAGAAAACCATAGGCCCAAAATGGCTTTACTTAGGTAAAGTCACTAAACGAGAGCTTAATGTATAATCTACTTGCAGTTGTTTGTTTTTCTTTTTTAAGATTTTATTTATTTATTTGTGAGAGAAAGAGAGAGAGCGAGAGCACAATAGTGGGGAAGGGTAGAGGGACAAGAAGAGTCCACCTTGATCGTGGTGCCAGATGAGAGGCTCAATCCCAGGACCCTAAAATCATGACCTGGATCAAAGTCAGACACTTAACCAACTGAGCCACACAGGTGGCCCTAACCTACTTGCAGTTTTAACCTGCCCAAGAAATGTAGTCTTAACCAGTCAGGAATTTTCTATTAAGCACCAATTAATTACTCTGTCACATGGGTCCTCTCTGTCTCCCAAAGGAAGATGAAGTAATCTGACTAAGATCCCCAAAAGGAAGGTAATCTTTCCTGGAACAATCCTTTCTTTTCTTTTGCTAATAACTTCTTGCTCCAACCTCTTACCTATAAAAACCTTCTACTTGCTGGATGGGGTGCTGCCCGATTCAGAAGTCACTTCATAAAGCCAATTAGATCTTCAAATTTACTCCACTGAATTTTTGTTCTTTAACAGTTTATTCCAATCAAGGTAGCAACCCCACTATTCTACTGAGATTGCACTTTTCAGGGTCACTAATTCAATGCTCCATTGCTAAATTCACATTGCTAAATTCAATGCTTATTTCTCAGATCTTATCCTACTTGATCTATCAATATCACTAAACAGAGTTGTTTACTCTCTGCTGTAAAAACAACCAAAACAAAACACAATCCCAAAACTAAGCTCCTTTCATTTGATTTTCTGGGTACCACACTTTTCATTGTTTCCCTCAATCATTCTTGTCACTGTCTTTGTTTCTTTTACTAGTTCCTTCTCATGTTGACTTCCAAATGTAGGAATTTCTCAGGGTTCAATCTTTTATTGTCACTCTACTCATCCTATAGGTAATCTTAACAAGTTTCATGGCTTTAAAAACCAACCATATATTAATGATTCCTAATTTATATCTCCAGCCTTTACCTCTTGCCTGTACACTTCAAAATCATAAATCTAAGTGCTTACTTTGACACCTCCTCCATGTTATATAATAATCATCTCAATCATAACATGTTTAAAACTGAGCTCTTGATAGTCTTTAAATCTCTTGTTCTTCTATCTCAAACAAATATCTTGTTCTTCTCTTTATCTTTTATATCCCATGACTTTCTATTCAGCATGGAAAGCTGAATCTTTCCATTTTTGCTGATTCAGCAAATCTTCATTTTACCTTAAAAATATATAAAAAATTAGACCATTTTTCTCCATCTCCAGTGTTATCATCTTGTCAAAGCCACCATGAACTTTTTGAAATTGTAGTAGCCTCATGGCCATTCTACTTTTGCCCTTGCCCCCTGGGCAGACGTAAGAAGGCTCAACAATTATTCAGTGTGTTCTTCATTTACTAATTCCCTTGTTCTTAGGTGGGACTATGTAATTCATTCCGGTCAATGGGCTGTTACTGAAAGTAACATGTGTCAATTCCAGACTGTAGCATGGAAGAGTAGATGTGAAAGCCATGATCATGGAGTCCACACACTGAGATGATAAAGATATGGCAAACATAGGCAGACAGGTAAACATAACATAGAATACCTAGTCACCATATCAATAGCAACTGCCTTTTGAAATTGCTGGACTTCCACCAAACTTTGCATAATTAAGAAATAACTTGTATTATGTTAAATGCATTGATAGTTTAGGATTTATTTTTTAAGCCATATCAAAGCTAATTCTATTATGATTAAAAATACATTCTAATGGTTCATTTTATGTATCAACTTGACTGGCAATAGGGTACCCAGATAAAACATTATTTCTTGATTTGCCTCTGAGGGTGGTTTTTGATGAGATTAGCATTTGATTTGGTAGACTCAGTAAAGTAGCTTTTCTAGTTCAATACAGGTTAGACATCATACCATAGCACACCATACCATCCTGAACAGAATAAAAGGTAGATGATGGAAGAGTCCACCCCTTTTTTCTTACCTGACTGTTGAGTTGGAATATTTTACCTCTTTACTGGGATTTATACCATCATCTCCTTTGGTTCTTAGGTGTTTAGATTTGGATTAATTTACACCACCAGCTTTCTTGGATCTCCAGTTGACAGAAGGAAAATCATTGGACTTTTCAGTCTCCATAATCACAGGAATCGATTCCTCAAAATTAATATCTATCTTCTCTATGAATATATAATTTTTATTTATTATAAGATTTTAAGGTTTACTTTATATGCATATTGAAGAATACATATGATAGTACATATTAGTCTTATAATAAGAGTACATTTTTGGAGAGGAAGATGGCAGCAGAGTAGGAGGACCCTAGGTTGGCCTTGTCTCACAAATACAACTAGGTAACTATCAAATCATCCTAAATATCCCAGAAATTGATCTGAAGATTGACAGAACAAACTCCACAACTAAAAGTAGAAAAGTGGCTAGATGATGTGAGCCATGTGCGTGGTACAAGAAGGTGAACCCCCTCTGCATGGCATGGGGAACCACCCTCCTGCAAGGCGAGGAGAATTGCAATGGGTAAAGCATTAATCACCCCCTCCCAGTTAAAAGCGGCTTACAGTTCAAAGGACGAGGAATGCTATGAATAGAGAGAATGGGTTAGGTTTGTTAAGCATTAGTCAAATTTACTCTTAGTATGATTCACCTTTTCCCTACATAGATGATTTACTCCCTCTATAAGCATGCCTAGAGAGTCCTGAAATATTGCCAGATAAGGTCTGGCACCATTTTGTCCCTCCCCCAGGATAAATAGCCTTTTACCTCAAAACATAATGACTAACGAGTCTTTACCAAACCAGTGATTTAAGTCAGAAACTAGATGAGACCTTAAAACAAAGGAACAGGAGGGGAGCTCTCTTAAAATTATGCAGGCTCCAGGAGACTTATGATACAGATAAGAAAAACAGGCCTCATCTATCCGGCCTCTGAGAAAACACCAAGCTCATCTACCAAGGCTCCTTTGATCAATGCATAAACATCTTGATTGTGTCTTTGATTATCCTTTGTTACAATGATATAAAAAAAAAAGGACCCCGAGCCCTGAGGTTTTGGGAGACTCCTGAAACATCATCCGAGTCCGTCTCCTCGTTTCGTATCGCCAACACCATCCTTACCTTCAGCGACCCTGACTGTTGCTAGAGCTGGACTTTGGCAGCTACATTGAAGAAGATACAAAGTGCAGAGATGTGATTTGGGAGAGAAATGGATTGTGGCCACTGTGATGGGAGGGAGCCATGGTTGCAGAGAAGGTTGAGAGATAGACTAACACTCAGGAGCACATGGAGAAACGAATCCCTGTAGCAGTTGGCTTGGAAAGTGAGATAGCCTGAATTCTGTAGGTTTTCTAATCACTGGGGCTTAAAGCCTGGAGTTTTAAAGGTCAGCATGCTTGGCTCTGGGAGAACTTGGAGAACGTTGGGGCTTCTCTTGCAGAGAAGGCAGGCAAACAGCCCGCTGACACAGCACAGAAATAGCCACCCAAAGAGTGCCTGGGGTACTCAGAGTGGGGAGGTTAGTTGCTTATCTTGGAGCATTTCCCAGAGAGGCAGCATTCACAAAGAGAACCCTCCAGGAACAAAGGAACTGGCAAGTACCATTTCTTTCCTCCTGCCCCTCAACATAAACACAAAGCCACCTGCAGGAACCAGTGCAGTACTGGCTCTCCATACCTAATTTGCTTATGCTAAGCATCCCCACCCCATGCTCTGCAAGAACTACCTTTCCCAGTTATGGATGCTTTAGTCCCAGTGTGCTGCGAACCCCTCCCCCAGAAGACCAGCCCAAACCCCTGCCAATACCATGTCTCTCAGCCTAGGAGTTTTACCAGGCCTCAGTTTCAGCAGCAGGTCTCATTTCACAAGCAGACCAGAACACACCTAGTTGAAACATGCCACATTCAGGCCAGGGACTAAACATTGCCCACAACAAACAGCCTCTGCAGATGACTGGCTTGAAGGATAAAGCAGCCATGATGGAACAGCAGAGTGTGTGCAGCACAATTGGTTAGTTATACTTCTGAAAGTGCCAATGCCTGGAGGATGAGGAACACTACATGGTAGGGTGCTATAAGACCTCATCAGCATAAATCCATTACATTCAAGAACAGCACTTGTAGCTGATTTCCCTAACACACAGCAACAGGCAAAGAGACTTAAACAAAATGAGAAGGCAGAGGAATTTGTCCCAATGAAAGAGTAGGACAAGGTTATGGCCAGAGAGCTAAACAAAACCTCAGATATAAGTAAGACACCTGATGGAAAATCTAAAGCAATTATCATAAGGATACTCACTAGACTTGAGAAAAGAGTGGAGGACATCAGTGAGACCATTAACACAGAAATAAGGAATAGCATAGCAGAGATAAAGGACTTAATAAGCGAAAAACATGCTTGACAGAATGAACAGCAAGCTGGAAGAAGCAGGCGAATGAATTAATGACCTAAAAGACAGAGTAATGGAAGTCAATGAAGTTGAACAAAAGAGAAAAAAAGAAATTTTGCAAAATGAAATAGATTTAGGGAATTCAGTTACTCCATCAAACATAGTAACATTCATGCTATAGGAGTCCCAGAAGAAGAAGAGAGAGTAAAGGGGACTAGAGAATTTATTTGAAAAAATAAAACTTCCTGAATCTGAGGAAGGAAACATGTTCAGATCCAGGAGACACGGAGAATCCCTAACAAAACCAACAAAAGCAGATCCACGCTAAGACACACTGTAATTAAAATGGCCAAATATAGTGATAAAGAACAAATATTAAAAGAAGCAAGACAAAAGAAGACCATTACATACAAAAGAAACCCCATAAGGCTATCACCAGGTTTTTCAACAGAATCTTTGCAAGACAGAAAGGAGCAACATGATCTTTCCAAAGCATTGAATGGGAAGAGCCTGCAGCCAAGAATATTCTATCCAGCAAGGCTGTCATTCAAAATAGAAGGAGAGATATAGTTTACCAGACAAACAAAAGTTAAAAGAATTCTTGACCACTAAACCAGCCCTGCAAGAAATATTTAAAGGGGACTATTAGAGTGGAAAGGAAAAACCAAAAATGTCAGAATGAAGGTAGGAAACACAAAAGGAGTAAAAATGAATATTGCTCTAAAAAATCCATCAAGGGACTCAAAAAACAAAAGGATGTAAAATATGACACCATATACCTAAAACATGGTGAGGAAAGGAGTAACAAATGGGTTCAAGCTCAAAAACCACGAACATGACATAGACTCTTATATGCAGAAGATGTTATATACAAACCTAATGATAACCACAAATCAAAAACCACTAATAAATATGCAAAGAATAAAGAGAAAGAAATCCAAATATATCACTAAAGAGAACCAGCAAACCATAAAAGAAAAAATGATAAGAAAGGATCAGAGAAAATCTTCAAAACAACCACTAACTAGTAATAAAATGGCAATGAATACATACCTATCAGTAAGTACTTTGAATGTATATGAACTAAATGCTCAAATCAAAAGACATACGGTGACAGAATGGATAAAAAATCAAGACCCATCCATATACTGCTTACAGGAGACTTATGACTAAAGACCCATGGAGATTGAAAGTGAGGGTGTCATACAAATGGAAGTCAAAAGAAAGCTGGAGTAGCTGTACTTTTATTGGACAAAGTAGACTTTAAAACAAAGACTGTAATCAGAGACACAGAAGGACACTATATAATAATAAAGGGGACAATCCAGCAGGAAGATAACAATTGAAATATTCATGCATCCAATAGGGGAGCACCCAATGACATAGAACACTTAATAAAAAACATAAATGAACTAATCAATAATAATACATTAATAGTAGAGGACTTTAACACCCCACTTACTTACGTCAATGGACAGATCTTCTAAGCAGAAAAACAACAAGGAAACAATGGCTTTAAATAACACACTAGACCAGATGGATTTAACATATATATTCACAGCATTCTACCCTAAAACAGTAGAATACACATTCTTTTCAAGTGCACATGGAACATTCTCTAGAATCATTCATTAAGCCACAAAATATTCCTCAACAAATTTAAAAAGATCAAAATCATACCATACATCTTTTCTGATTACGACATTATGAAACTGGAAGTCAAATACAACAAAAAATCTGGAAAGGCCACAAATATATGGAAGTTAAATAACATGCTACTAAATAATGACTGGGTTAACCAGGAAGTAAAAGAAGAAATAAAAAAGTACATGGGAAAAAAATGAAAATCAAATTGGGATGCAGCAAAAGTGATTCTAAGGGGGAAATTTATAGCAATACAAATCTACCTCAAGAAGCAGGAACAAACTCACATAACCTAACCTTACATCTAAAAGAGCCAGGAAAGGAACAACAAACAAAATCTAAATCCAGCAGAAGGAAAGAAATAATAAAGATTAGAGCAGAAATAAATGATATAGAAACTTAAAAAATAGTAGAACAGATTGTTGAAACCAGGAACTGATTCTTTGAAAAAATTGAGAAAATCAGTAAACATCTAGCCAGACTCATCAAGAAAAAAAGAGGAAGGACCCAAATAAATAAAATCACAAATGAGAGAAGAGAAATAACAAACAACACTGAAATACTAATAATATAAAGAGAATAGTCTGAAAAAGTATATGCCAACAACTTGAACAACCTGGAAAAAATGGATAAATTCCTAGAAACATATAATTATGGAAACTGAAGCAAGAAGAAATAGAAAGTTCAAACAGACTGATTACCAGCAAAGAAATTGAATCAGTAATCAAACCCCCCCCCCAAAAAAAAAACTCTGAACAAACAAAAGTCCAGGACCACCACGTAGCTTCACAAGCAAATTTTACCAAATATTTGAAGAGTCAATACCTCTTCTCAGGGGTGCCTTGGTGGCTCAGTGGGTTAAAGCCTCTGCTTTCGGCTCAGGTCATGATCTCAGCGTCCTGGGATCGAGGCCTGCATCGGGCTCTCTGCTCGGCAGGGAGCCTGCTTCCTCCTCTCCCTGTCTCTCTGCCTGCCTCTCCACCTACTTGTGATCTCTCTCTGTGTATCAAATAAATAAATAAAATCTTAAAAAAAATAGATGAATAGATAAAGAGGTGGTGTGTGTGTGTGTGTGTGTGTACGTACACACAGTGGAATATTACTTAACCACAAAAAAGAATAAAATCTTCCATTTGCAACAGCATGGGTGGATCTTTAATGTATAATGCTAAGTAAAATCAGTCATAGAAAGACAAATAATCATGATTTCACTCCTCTGTGGAATTTAAGAAACAAAAGGAACAAAGAAAAAACAACAACAACAAAAAGCCTCTTAAATATAGAGAACAAACTAATGGTTACCAGAGGGGAGGGGGATTGGGTGAAATAGACGAAAAGGATTGAAGAGTATACTTATGGTGATGAGCACTGAGTAATGTATAGAATTGTTGAATCATTATATTGTATACCTGAAACTAATATAACACCGTTTACTAATTATACTGGAATTAAAATAAATTTTAAAAATCTAGTTGAACTTTACCTTGCCCTCAAACTAATAAGACCACTGGCTCTACCTTTGTTTTGGTGAAATGCCCCGCAGTTCTGCTAATGTGAAATTTCTTACGAAAGTTTGTCAGACTATAGATGTGGTCTTTGAGCAGGTTTTAAAATTATTTTTAAACATCATTTTCTGTGCCCAACACCCTCAAGGACATTTAAAAAGACAGACCAACTACAAGGGCAAATGGAAACCAGCATGTAACTGAGTTGTTACAGGAAGCTATGTTAGAAAGCACAGAAGAAAAAAATAAAGGAGAGACTAATTTTTATCTCCTTAAACCTTTGAACTGCTCCATTATTTGACTCTAATTCATGTTTTACCCTTATATTCACCTTATGGCACAGGAAAGTTGAAGTACTTACTCTTTTTTGAACACATTCACATATTCTTCTCTGTAAATTTAGATAATGATGCATATCCCAGCCCCTTAGTGATGACTTTCTTGGTCTTCATACAAACTTTGATGAACCTATATATTTTGTACCTTCTATTATGACACAGTTTCCTTTGTATTCTAGTCATTCATAAATTTGATTTGATTATTAGATTTAAAAAAATTTTTAAAGATTTTATTATTAAGTAATCTCTACACCCAATGTGGGACTCAAATTGATAATCCCAGTCCAAGAGTCACATGCTCCACCAACTGAGCCAGCCAGGCACCCCTGATTATTAGACTTCATCACTATGTCTTATCTGGAAAGTCGCAGTAGTCTCCTGATCAATTTCTTTGTTTTCACTCTATACGCCCTATAGGCTCTTCTCTTCACAGTAACAGGTGTGGTCTTTAAAAGATACAAATTTGATCATGTTACTTCCCTGTTTGAACCTTTCAATTGGTTTTCCATCACTCTTATAATATGAAGTCCCTATCATGTTCTCTGAAGGCTTATAGGGTACTTCTGTAATCTCATGTAATCCTACTATTTTGTTTCTTACGCACTCTCCCCTTTAGTCATTCTTGCTGCAGTGGGGGGGGTAGGGTTGGTGGGGTAGAGGCGCAGAATGAAAAATAGAATCCTTCTTAATGTCCTTTGTGTTTGTTATCTCTCTTTCTAGCATTATTCTAGATGCTTATATCTCTCACATTTATTCAACGTGTGTTCAGATGTCTTTTCCTCAGAAAGGATTTCTATTATTGCTCTGGAAATAGTGTACCTCCTTACCTTCCCATCACTAATCATTTATCCTGATGTGTTAAGTTTTGGGCATATAACAGCCTAGACATTATATTAATGCTTATATATGTGAGTGTGTGTAGGCATGTGTGTGTTTATGATACAAGCTCTATCAGGTTAACTGTATTTGTCTTGTCATTTTCTTGTTCACTTATTCATCCACAGGCCAGAAATAGTACCTCGCACATTATAAGAGGTCAGAAAATACTTTTTGAATTAATAAATGTTTTCTAATCTTATATTTATCTTGCTTGCATATACAAAATTTCGGTTTTGGATTCAGAGGTGTTTAAATGCACAGATTTGAGAGTGAAACAGCCTGGATTTATATTCCTGTTCTGCTTTGTGACCTAAGGGAAGTTGTATAACTTTTCTGCCTCATTTTTATAACCTGTAAGATGGAGAAAATGTCTTCCTTATAAGCTTTTTATGAGTATTATATGAATTAATCTGGCATAGAGTCAGTACTATTGAAGTTGTATTTGTTGTCATTTTTACATTTAGTTGGTGATTGAGTAATGTCTGTCTTCCCCATGAGACTTTTAGGAACCACATTAGTTTTTTTTCTCACCACTGTATCTCCAGACTCCAGCTCGTAATAGGAGCTCTACACATTATGTTAAAAAAAGAGGATGATTTAAGTTTTGAGGTGATGCTTGCTTGCATGTTTGTATGCATTGAATGCTTTCCCATATTCTGTAGTTACCAGTGATTGACACTAGATGGCAAGCTTGTTCTAAGCAAGGTAAATGTTGCTGGCATTAAGCCTCATAAATGGAGTGAAAGTGCAAGGTAGGGGTAAATGTCCTATGTGTTTTTAGCAGGATGGTAGGAAGATGAGAGTTTAATCGCAAAATAAGAAGAATCACCTATATTTTATTCTGCTTCATTCTATTGTCTGTTCTAATCCTCTGACCAACTAATCTCTTGCATAGTGCTTTTTGGCATTTCTGTCATTCTAGCAGCCCCTTCTTACATTATTTGTAGTTTTCTATTGAAAAACAGTGTTTAGAAAGTTCTCTTAGAGCATGCATTATTAACAAGTTTCCTAATTTAACCCTTTGCCTGCTGGTTCTAAAAATCCATTATGGTTTTGGCTGGGACATGAGTTACTCTATATCTTAAAACCCTCTATTCCTCATTCTTGAGAAGAACTTTGACTTATATTCTGATTATTGGTCATGCACACTGATGTGAACCACACATAATTTTTGTTCTTCTCTAGCTATCAGTGTTCTATCTTGCAAAAAGAAAATGTTGGGTTCAATGCTATTGTGTTTGTCTAACTTTACTTTTGTTTAGCAAAATTATTAACAGGCACCTGGTATAAAAAAAAGAAAAGAAAGTATTGAGGAACATACAAATTAGGTAGTTTCTAAGTGATCAAATTTTTTAGATTCTGGAAATTAGTTTTATAAATAAATTGATTAAATGTATGCATATGCTGTGGTAAATTAAATTTACTAAAATATACTCAAAATGTAGACATATAAAAATGAATAATACTTTAAGACAGTGGTCTTATTATTTTTCCATTGTAATATGGTGTGACATATTATTGGCTAAAAGAAAGAAACTTGGTTAACTTTATTTCAACTGCTGAAGAAAATATTTTTTTCTTCCTTTTTTATGCTTAGTAAGAAGGGTGATTATTACTTAACTCTCTTCATTAGGATGGCTTAAACTGAAAGGAATATAAATTATTTAACTATTAAGATTAATTTTTTTTAAGTTAACCCAGACTTTGCTACCATTTGCACTGCTGGCAGAAAATCAGACCTATTGATAATATTTCTCAGTTTAAATTATTGAAAGTGGAAAAAAAATTCAGTTCAGTGATTTCTTATATCATGGGAAGATTTGAAGCATGAATTCTGTCTTGCACTGACTCCTATGTACTCTCTAATCTCTCTATTCTCTTTCATATCTGACTCATAAAATTATTTTATATTCAACTTGAGAGAATTTATGAGTTGAGCTATTATGGTAATAAGGCATCCCCCATGTAATTTTTCAAATATATGACTGTCCCACAAATATCCCAGATTCAGTCACCCTGAGAACTCACATTTTTTAAAAAGATGTATTTATTTATTTGAGAGACAGTGTGCACGTGCACAGGTGTCCCGAGAACTCATATTTTTAAAACAGCTATAACTTATTTGAAAAGAATGTACTACTATTTTCTAAAAGTAATACATATTTAGGTATGCCTGGGTGGCTCAGATGGTTAAGCATCTGCCTTCAGCTCAGGCCCTGATCCCAGGGTCTTGTGATTGATTCCCGCATTGCATTTCGATCCTTGCACAGCAGGGAACCTGCTTCTCCTTCTGCCTGCCACTCCCCCTGCTTGTGCTCTCTCTCTCTCTCTTTCTCTCTCTGACAAATAAATAAATAAAATCTTTTAAAAATGCATATTTATATTGAAACTCTATGCTAATTAACAAATGAAAGAAAGAAATAACATAACCCCATCAAATATTGATAAACTCTTAACAGTTCAGTATATTCTTTCTACTGCTTTACCTATTTTATATATATGTTTATAAAAATTGAAGATCATCATTCCTATTACTTTGTAGCTCTTAGTAATATATTATAAACATTTTCTTGTATAATTATACATTGTTCTTCAAATCATGTTTTATAGGATCCCAATGCATGGATTTAATCAATCTCTTTATTATTTTCCTTGATTATATATTAATATACAGTATTAGATAGATATAAAAGAATATCTTTAACATAAATGTTTTAGAGCCTGGTAATATAAAAAGGATATCCATGAATCCACCACCTCACTTCTAAACTAAATTATGGTCTAACAATGTTCATTCTACTTGGCAAATTCCCCAATGTAGAGTAATACCATGTGAGGAAGTTGCAGCTAAATAATCTATGTTGGGCACCAGCACTCACAGTCCTGCCCCTAAACAATTTTTCTATCTGCTTGAAGTCAGCTCTTAGTTTTTTGCCTTTATCTGGTGTCTTGTTTTGATCTATCACTTATGAGAAACAGTTTTGATAAGGATAGGAAGACACATAGATATCACATCTACCCCAAATAAATAGTTTTCAGAGACATTTTCTTAATCCAAATTTAGACAAGATCCATTTACACATTAATGCAACTCCTTTCACAGTAAAGAAAGCACTTACAGTATTACACAAAACAACTAATTTGTCATCTTTTTAAACTTTTTGTTTCAGAATAGGATCTTTGCTTTACCTTTTTATAGTAAATAGCTTTACCTTTTAAAGTAAATTTTCTCTACTTTTAGAAAAAAAGGAAAGTCTAACTTAAAGGGTTCTGCTTCTATCAAGTTTTAAAGAGCTTTCTTTAACTATTTCTAGATAATTTTAGATAGTTTCAGCTAGTTTGTTTATTACAGTTTATTAAGTCAGAGGAATTAGCTATTTCTTAAGATTAAAAAACAGTAGGGGTGCCTGAGTGGCTCAGTGGGTTAAGCCTCTGATTTTGGCTCAGGTCATGATCCCAGGGTCCTGGGATCGAGCCCCATGTTGGGCTCTCTGCTCAGCAGAGAGCCTGCTTCCCCCTCTCTCTGCCTGCCTCTCTGCCTACTTGTGATCTCTTGCTCTGTCAAATAAATAAAACCTTTAAAAAAAGAAGATTAAAAACAGTATCTTGTCCTTTCTGGGCAATTTTTATGGTCTACTTAACCAGGAGAAGTCTGACAGTCCTTATTTGCTAAATGAATGATTTTGGTGAGTAGAATTACTCAGCAATACTTCAATTGTCTAGAATTAAGCAAACTGGCAACCTATTCTATGTAAAATAAAGCATAGCCTCCCATCGAAAAACTACTTGCAAAAGTCTCTTGATACTCATATGGGGAACTTGCTCCTCACTCTTCCATTTCTCACTCTCGAGGTTTGAACTGAGTTACCGCTATCTACTTCAGGACTAGGCTTACTGGCTTGAAGCAGTCATGATCCGGCCACTGAGTTTATTTCAGGGGTGAGCAGAAGAGCCAGTCCAATTACAGTATACTTCAGGACTTTTGCTGTGAATACCAGGGCAGATCCTCCCTTCAACACTGGGCTTGATATGACAATGAGTGGCTTGGAAATAGTAAGGCACTTTGTTAATTGGAAGAGCGTGGTCTAAGATTATGGCCTCCACAAGGAGTAGAGACTGAAAATTCATCATGGTGCAGTTTTGTTTCTGACCTGGAATAGAGTTACCCGGACAGTGTTTCTTTATGTCACCCAGTACCCTTCCTTTTTTTACTAACATCCAGCTTTGTTGCATTGTATGTCACTTGCAACCAAAAGAATTCTAACTTATTGATTTACTTTATTTGGGTTTTTTTTTTAGTTCTTTATTCATATATCTTCAGTTTATGAACAATTCTAAAAACCTCCATTTTGTGGTTTTCAAGCAAACAGTTGACAAAAATTTAAAGGGGAAAAATGGGTAGGCCCACTTCCATTAGTCAGCCATTCAGTAGTGCCTATTTATTAAACCATCAAACTAGGAAACTCATGGTGGTAGTGGACCATATCTTCTTTTTTATGTCTGTCCACAATTTCTAGGGTAATTTCTTATACATTGTAATTGCTCAACTATTATCTAATGAGTAAATAAATAAAATAATTAAAAGCATTATAATTTAGTAGAAAAAAATCTGGATTATTGTTGCCTAAAATATTTGATAACTGAAGAAAAGCAGATTTATGTTTATGATATTAAGCCACAGACAGGTATAAATGGGTAAAGAAAAAGTCATATTAGTTCTATAATCATGAGAAATTACTTCACTTTTCTGAACCTCATCTGTAAAATAATTACAATATCAAGCTGAAGAATTTCTTTGAGGATTTAATGAAATAATGTATGTAAAGTGCCTATAAGAGCTCAATAACTGGTAGCTGCTCTTATTGTAATGAATGGATGATCAACCTCAACATAATTTAATAATGTTTGGTTATTACTGCATTGTTATAACTTTCAAATTTTGTTGAAAGCTAAATCTTGTAGTTAAATTTGACACTAAGCATATCCAGTCAAGGTTGGATTTACATATTTTATTACGTAATTATTTATCAGGTTTTCACATCAAATCTCTCAGTTTAAGAATATTGCTAGCATTAAATTTTATAGAATGCTGACAACAAAGAAGCTGAAAATCCTGTCTGGCTTATTCAACTATACTAATTCTTTATAGCAGATTAGATATATTAGAAAAAAATTAGAATGTGAGGTATCAGTAATGAGACCCCAGAACATCTTAATAATAGAGCAAGAAAGCAAATTATTTTTTTTTTGTTATAGCACAACTTATATATTTCAAATGGACAAAAAATTAGTATCGTTTACAGTATCTTAAGATAAATTGCCTTTGAATGGGAGCTTCCTTTCCAGTACTTTGAGGTCTACAAGACGTATCTAGAAAATGTACTACTGTGGAAAATGACTGCTTAAATCGAATGGGGGGAGGGGGGAGGGCCTGTGGTTTCTCTTTTTGATTAATTGCTGTAACACTGTCCTTCGGGCGGCTGAGGGAGTTTCATGTTTTCTTTAGACATCATTAGGCGCCGGAGCTCTTGCAGGACAACTTTGATGCTATATGAATTCTGCCATTTTGCTAGCACTGATATGGCTCTTGGGTCCACCACTCCATTAGAACTATTAACTCCATTCATATTAATTTTTGTTACAAATCTTACAAAGGGGGGTGCTTCTTGGTATTTAGGTCCACATTCTATTTTAAGGCTGTATATTCGGTTTTCATAAATTGTCCGAGCCCGTGGTGGCTGCCATCTTGCGTCGCTGTCGCTCGAAGGCCGGCCCCCAGCAAATTATTTTTTTTTAAGATTTTATTTCTTTATTTGACAGAGAGAGAGAGAGAGATCACAAGTAGGCAGAGAGGCAGAGAGAGAGAGAGGAGGAAGCAGGCTCCCTGCTGAGGCAGAGAGCCCGATATGGGCCTCGATCCCAGGACCCTGAGATCATGACCTGAGCCGAAAGCAGAGGCTTTAACCCACTGAGCCACCCAGGCACCCAAGAAAGCAAATTATTGAAAATCTTCTAAGTAAAAATCAAGGAGAGTCTAAAAATCATCCCATTATGACTTTTCCAATTAGAAAATTTTGCTAAATATCCACATAATCATTGAAAATGCTAATGAAATGCATCTTCATTTACCCAGTTCAAGTGTGCTTTAAATACACTTAGTGGGGCGCCTGGGTGGCTCAGTGGGTTAAAGCCGCTGCCTTCGGCTCAGGTCATGATCCCAGGGTCCTGGGATCGAGGCCCACATCGGGCTCTCTGCTCAGCNGATCCCAGGGTCCTGGGATCGAGGCCCACGTCGGGCTCTCTGCTCAGCAGGGAGCCTGCTTCCTTCTCTCTCCTCTCTCTGCCTGCCTCTCTGCCAACTTGTAATCTCTCTCTCTGTGTCAAATAAATAAATAAAATCTTTTAAAAAAAAAATACACTTAGTGTATTTTTGATTTTATGTTCAAAATACATATCAGAAAAATAAATAGCCAAGAATTGAGAACTATTTTTGTCCACTGTTACCTGCTATTTTCGTATCTTTTCTCTGGAGTTACTAAACCCAAAACCTGTGTTTCTTAAAGTGAATTCCAGGACTACCAGTATCACCTAACTACCTTTTTACAATGTGTATTGAATGATTTAACCAATTTTTATTCAGTGTTTTTGAGTCCATAACAGAACCTACAACAGCAGACTCTCTTGGAGTGAGACCTGAGAATCTACTTTGTTAACAAAGTCCCCTCCTGATGCAAAGACAAAGTCTTATTCTCTGTGGAACTTAAAACACACATACATAAACCTATTAATTGTTATTAATGTCCTACTAATGGCCACTATACTTAACTTTGCTAAAGTCAGTCCAAAAAACTGAGTCCTATTTAACTATGTTTAATAACAACAACAATGAAAACCACCAAAATTGGTACTGAGAATTTAATAAAGGACTTAATTGATGTATCCATATAGTTGTATAATGAATTAATTCTGTGAAAATATAGAAAATGGCATAAAAAGTGTAGCTAAATAACAAAGCAAATGTTATCATCATGGACCATGGAATCAGTGAGCATTCCCAAGGCTATAGAAATTAGTATAGTATATATTAATAATGCATATTTATTAATATATCCAAACACAGACCATATAGTACCTATCACATGATATAGGCTAAATCATAATATGAACTAAATACGTATTTTAAAATGTATTTATGTACTTTATGTATTTACTTTTATTATAAGATTAGACATATATGATTATATATTAATGCAGACAGATCAGTTTTTTGTTTTGTTTTTTTTTTAGATTTTAATTTATTTGAGAGAGAGAGCATGAGCAGTGGGCAGGGGCAGAGGGAGAGGGAGAGGAAGGCTCCCCACTGAGCAGGGAGGCCAACACAGGGCTCAGGGCTCTATCCCAGGACCTGAGATCATGACCTGAGCCGAAGGTAGATGCTTAACCGAGTCACCCTGGTGCCCCAACAGATCAATATTTGTAGAAAATTAGGTTTTTGGTGATTTTTTTTTTTACTTGTATGGTAGGCTGTTTTCCCTGCTTCCTATAATCATTTCCCTTGTAACTTTTCAAGTCTATCCCCCCACAAAAAGAAAGTATATTTTCTTCCCTACCTTTTGATATTTTGCTCAGTCGTATGAATTGTTTTGGCCAGTGGGATTTTAGAAGATAAAACACAGAAGTGCTTGTATATTCAGGTTTTTCCTCTAGCTCTTTGCCATTACCATGAAAATACCCTAACTAGCTCATGACTCCAGTTGGGGAATGAAGATCATGTCATTGAATGAAGCAGAGCCACTCTAGCAAACCCAAAGACATGTGAGTAAAATTCCTCTGAGAGGTTCTTGGGCAGTTTTAATGCATTAAAAGATGACTAATAGAATTTAATTCTCTTTCTTTTACATAGTTTTTCAAGATGTTCCCTCCAGGAAATCTTCCCAATACTCCTTCTTTTTTTTAGGCTAAACAGATGCCTCTCCTCATATCTGTGAATTGCCTTCTCCATATCTTTATCACTGAACTTACCACATTATACTGTAATTGCTTTTTACCTTGTTGTAATCTTCCACCAGACTAATTTTCTTTAGAGCTAGAAATATATATATATTTTTTAAAAATCTGTGTTTGACACACATAAGGGACAAATAACTATCAAATAAATGAACTAATTTATAGGAATAAGTCTGATATGCAACGTGAAATTACATTCACTTTGGAATGGTACAATACAGTCTTATGATAGATTTGCTTAGTGATCGCAATTTTTGCTTTCTTGTAAAAAAGAAATCCTTTTATCACATCCTTGATAATATATATCCCTACCCTTGTCTCCAGGTAGGCAGGAGGTACTTCATCAGCCTTTAATTTGAGGCTTGAATATTTGTCTAGCAATGGGCTATGGACTGTTAGCAGACATGACAGAACTGAAATAAAATAATGCAGCAGTTGAGTATGCCCTGTTGTGCTCTGTTATTGTCATGTGAAGAACATGTGGCTGGTAGCCCACTAGTCCCACTGACCCAAGAAAGATATGTAGACAGACTTGAACCTAACCTATAGCTAGAAGCCAAGCTCAGCCTAAATCAGGCAACCTTCACAGGACACAAATGTGTGAGCAAGAATAAATGATTTTTGTTTCATGCCTTGAATTCATGGGGTAGTTTATTTAAAGCACAACTGTGGCAATAGTTGATACTTATCTATGAAGAGATTTTTTTCCATGTGACTAGTTAATGAATAAACTGCACAATTTATTTTATATCCGCAGAAAAATTTCTAGTGCTTACATATTTTCATAATCAATCAAAATGAATCTAGTATGCCTTATGACATAAAGAAAACCCTTAATGACACAGTTGAATTAATCACCATTATAGCAGATGGATGGTTACAATCTTAGTAATTTCAAGATATGAATCATGCTATTTATTTATCGAATTATTAAACTAAAGCTTACATATGTGGTCAACACTGCTGGTTATTGATTCCTGACATCCATTTTCCCTCTTCCTATAATACTAGGTACTAGGTCATCTAGACTAAAGATTTCCAGGCTCCCTTCAAGCTAGATGTGCTTGTGTACTGGACAATGGCATATGAGCAGATAAAATCTCTGCCCCCTGCAAGCAATACCCTTAAAGGAAGGAAAATACCTTTCCTTCCTTCTTTCCTTTTTACTGCTAGATAGAATTTGTATAGGTGTTAATGAGCCATCTGGGAACCCAGAGGTAGATAAATCACAAGATAGAAGGAAGCTGACCCCCTGATTACTTTGTATAGCACAACTGCCATAACAGCTTGGGCCTTTAATTTGTGTGAGGACAGACTTCATTTTTGTTTATGTAGTTGGTATACTATATTTGAAATGTATATTGTAAAAATGGTTTACGTACTGGTCTATAGTGGTCTATATACTGTTTACTTGAGTTATTCTAATTGAGTCGCCTACTTTAAAAATGAAATATATATTTTTTAATTACCAAGTATTTGTGTGTTAATGCACTTGTACACTGAGTAAGAAACCAGAAATTTTACCCTCTGCATTCCTGTCTAGGAATGGTGATCTTAAAAGTTTGGTGTTGTTATTGCTTTTGCGTGATTGGACCAGTTGTCATGTCTGCATTACTTCCTGTGTAAGATATTAAATAACAAGGGGTGCCTGGGTGGTTCAGTGGGTTAAGCGTCTGCCTTCGGGTCAGGTCATGATCCCAGGGTCCTGGGATCGAGCCCCGCATCAGGCTCTCTGCTCAGCGGGGAGGCTGCTTCCTCCTCTCTCTCTGCCTGCCTCTCTGCCTACTTGTGATCTCTCTCTCTGTCAGATAAATAATAAAATCTTAAAAAAAAAAGAAAAAAGATATTAGATAACAGTCTATACCAGAGCCAGTGATTACAAGTAATATAAAGGTTTATTACCCACTTAGGCATAGACAAAATGAGGGGAGTGTCTGGACTTGGAGACCTCCAAAGAGAAGAGAGGAGTGAAGGGAAGCAGAGAAGAGAGGTAGAGAGAAGAGAAATACAGTACAGTTACTGCCTGCCTGCATTTTTTAGTAAGGCTGAAGGCAGACTAATATTGGTGCCTCCTCCAAATAGGGGTAGGAGTCAGGGGGTGGGAGTGGAGATCAAAGACAGGCAGAGTGGCATGTTTTGCACACGACTTATCTATCAGCAGAGCAGAAGTGATTGGGGTAGAGGAAGGGCATTGACAGTTTTCTCTCTGGTATTGACTGATTACACCAACTCTATTTCTCACAGGTATGTATCCTTCTACCTAATTTTGAAAGTCTCATTAAACTTGATTATAATTAAGGAAGGGTATGATGACTAATTTTATGTGTCAGTTTGGCTGGGCTATGGTGCCCAGGTATGTTGTCAAACATTATTCCATATGTTTCTGAGGTGTTTTTTTTGGATGAGATTAATATTTAAACTGGTAAACTTGGAGTAAAGTGAATTGCCCTCTGTAGTAAGGTGGTTGGGTCTCACCCAATCAGTTGAAGGCCTAAATAGAACACAAGATTGACCTCCTCTGAGTAAGAGGGAATTCAGCAGGGCAAGGCTTTCAGACTTAAACTGCAGCAATGGTCTCCAACCTGCCAGTCTACTTTGCAGATTTTGAACTTGCCAGCCTCCATAATGAGGTAAGTCAACATCTTAAAATAAATCTCTTTATATATACATACCTATTGGTTCTGTTTTTCTGGAGAATTCTAATATAAGGGCACAAGCAAAATGGTTACCAAATATGAAGTATATTCATATTCATTTTGTAGCACAAAATTATATTTCAAATGGAAATAAAATAATGATGATGATGACAATAATTGAAATACAACTATACAAATTATATTATGATCCACTTTATTTAAAACTTCACAGTGTTATATTATCCTTAACATATTGCCAACCATCTATATTGGCCCCATATGTTATTTCTTAATTTATTTATCAAACAAAACTATTGTGTATAGTGAACTAGTTCAGCCATAAATCAAATAATTTACCATGACAGGTAAACTGAAATGTTTATCCAGTTAGTTTCACCTTAGGTTTGGTCTTCAACCAGTGGAAAATGCTTCCTTGTACTAATGAATAGATTCAGTGAAGCTAGCTGAAGCACCTGCCAAAAATACCTTAAAAATGTTCCTTTTCCAGAACCTAAAAAAATTAAAAGTGTTCAAAATGTTAATTCAAAGTACTAAGGAAACAAGCACATACCTTGTGTTAACTAGTGTTTATATGAAGTGGGAATTCAAATTACTGAGGCTTAATTGTATAAAGATATCTGGGGCCTGGCGATAATTTTTGGGTAAGGTGTTTGGATAAGGCACTACTCAAGTAAGTAAAAGTCTTTCTCTCAATGTTTTTTTTTTTAATCCAATAAAATACCTTTCTAAGTTTCCCTTTTTTTGTGGGGGAAGGGATGTTTTATAATACACCAAGAAAAGCAAGAAATGATGATGATAATAATAGTAATAAAAATAATAGCTGCTTTCAAACTTGTGGATCAAAAATGAATATTCCCCAAGCTTCAGGTAGAAGCACACTCAAGGAGGGATACACCAAGAAAATACTACCCTCAAGATTCAAGTCTTTCATAATGATACCTATTGCTACCTTCTATCTCACAGGAAAAATGACTGAAATAAATAAATGCCTCTCCTATGCTTTAGATCCCATCTACCCACATTTCTTCAAGGATATCTTTTCACAAATTAATCACATTTCTTTCTTCGTAGCTTCATTTTATCACTCTTCACCATTTCCTTCTCTCCAGAAAATACATTGATTTCTCTTGTCTTGAAAATATCCTCCTTCAGTTCTCTGTACTTCAATCATGATCATTACTTTATTTCACAACCAAGTTTCTTGTAAGGGCTACATAGTATTGCTCTGTCCATCCCTCTATTTAGTAAACAGAGATAGTTCTAAGCCAGAGTATAAAGCTTGGGTGTTACATATACTATAAAATTTAATTCTTTTTTAAAGATTTTATTTATTTATATGACAGAGAGAGAGAGAGAGAGATCACAAGTAGGCAGAGAGGCAAGCAGAGGGAGAGGGGGAAGCATGCTCTCTGCTGAGCAGAGAGCCTGATGCGGGGCTCGATCCCAGAACCCTGAGATCATGACCTGAGCCGAAGGCAGAGGCTTAACCCATTGAACCACCCAGGCGCCCCTCAAATTTAATTCTTAACTGTCTGACAAAATATCTGTAGATATCCCCTACTCCGTATTTACAGATGAGGAAACTGATATTGAGACAGACTAAAGCATTTGCTGAAAGTAACTCAAACCCAAAATCTGTACACTAGAATGTAGACATTGTCATCCCCCCCTAAAATTAACTGCTATTCATTGACAGAGAGCTTACTCTGTTGATATATATCAGGCACTGGGTAAGCTCTTTACCCACATTGTTTTTAGTTCTCATGACATCTCTGTGAAGTGGATGCTTCATTCCTCAACCTCTATGGATCTTCCAAATTCAAATGAAATGTTTTTTCTCAAATCGTGAATAATCCATTGAATGCCAGATCAAGTGAGCATTTAGCTTTCCTCTTTAATTATTTCCTTGTGGCATTTAGTATTTCTGAGCACTCTTTTTAGAGAAAGATGTTTTCATTAATGTTAGGGAAAAAAATCTTGGCTTACATATGTTTATAATAAGAAAGCTGGAAAACACTAATAAAATGAAGAAAAAATCAACAGTAGTTCTACCATTCAGAGATGATTAATATTATTATTTCACTGTATATTTCGCTGTATATACTTACAGAATTTTTTTAGAATATTGATTCATATACATTCATATATATGAATATTCACATATATTCATGTATATTTTTTTAAATGCAAAGCCTAAGCTTTGTAATCCACTTTTTTCACTGGTCAATGAAAATTTACTATCTTACGTGTCAGTAACTACTTCCTTACAAAATAATTTTTAAAGTTTAATAGTTGCACAGTATGGCTGTGTTATTTATTTAATCAATACTTTATTTTTTTTTTAAATTTTATTTTTATTATTTGCCCAAGGGGTACAGGTCTGTGAAT
>LNAC01001769.1:158-23266 GCA_002007465.1 Ailurus styani
AGTCTGTGCTCCGCTGCTCGCTCCCTTGCCGGCAGCCGGCCCCCTACCCCCGGGGTCTATCTTCCCGTCGCCTCAGATTCACTTCTCCGCATGTCCTACCTTCCAGAAGGCGGTCAATTTTCTGTTCCTGGAATTGCTGCTCTTCTTCTCTTCGATCTCCGGTGGAATTTGTAGGTGTTCAGAATAGTTTGATAGCTCTCTGGGTGAATTCCTGGGACCTGATGATAATCGGTCTCCTACTCCTCTGCCATCTTGCCGCTCGAGACTGAAATAAAGTTTCTGCTTTTAGAGAGTTCTCTCATTGCCATCTTAACTTTTAGTAAGCAATATCCCATTTTAGTAGCCAACAAAATCAAAACTATACAAAGACTCAAGCTCTAGGATAATCACAGAGTGACCAATAAAAAAGGTTACAAAAGGATTCCAGTTGTGTAAATATGGAGAAGGTAATTTGAGACAATAACACTCAGCTAGATGCACCAATGTCTTACCAATGAATTTCCCTAATTTGTGACAAAATATCATGTGTTTGTTATTAATTTGACTGATGCCTCCTCCTCTCTCCATCACCTTGTTTAGTTTTTGGCACCACTGCCCATCCATCTGCCTGAGTGGGAACTTCAAAGTCATCCTCATCCCTTTGCTTGCCCCTCTGATTTGAATGAATCTCTTCCTTGCTGGCTAAACTCCTCCTTTAAGATCCAGCTCAAAGCCTTGACCAGCTCACTTTCTAAGTAAATGTATTCACCCAACAAGCATTCTTTGAGCATTTAGTGTGCCAGGCATTATCCAGGATTGCTGACTGGTAGTATGCCTGGCAAATGCATGGGAACTTCATTTTTATGCCTTCACAGTGGGAAGCCCCTGCTATAGATAATAAGATCCCTCCTCCTTCATCACCATCATCTTTGAAGTGGGTATTTTACACCAATTTACCTTCACACCTAAACCTTGATATTAGCAACCCTTGAGTTTTCTACAGAGTGGTCAGATTAGATTAAAAGGCTAAAGTGAATGAAGTATTGCTTAGTATCTTAGTATCTTCCAAAGCTACATTTTAATTGTTTCAAGAAGTTAAAGGAGGAATTTATTTCCATCCCTCAGGGAAATGAGCGTAGCCAGAACTATTTGGGTAAATGTCGTCCTATCCCTTTAGACTTCAGGCTTCTACTTGGTTAAGTATTCACAGGGAAAAAAATAAAATCAAAACCAAAACCTTGTCTTAGTAGGCAAGGCAGCAGGACCATTAACTTAATAAATTTTATTCTTATTATAATTTCATTTCTCCTCCATAAAAGAGCCTCAAGTGTAATGATTTGTGTGGAAGGCCTTGGTTTGGGCTGTTAGAATCCTTAATGAGGATTAATTCTGTAACATGGTTACCCACTGAATGTGTCTAGTGAGAGATTTTGTGGAAACACATATTCCAGTCGGGCCTAGAAGTTTAACTTTTCATAGTCTTATACTTACAGAAGTGTTACCTTTCATTTTGTCAATTATAAGCTTCTCTAAGAAGCTTCTCACCTGCTAATACCTCCTCTTCTGGATTATTTATTGAACATCATCACTTACATGACCAGGTGCTATCCCTTTGCTGCCAGACTATTCTGTCCCTGTTCTCATGGGTTGGTTTTGATACTTGCTAACCTAATTGTTTTCATTAGATCCTCAGTCTTTATTCTTACCAGGATAGTGTTTAAAAGCATAATCGACCTCATTTTAACAGAGCAATTCTGTGGGATAACTACAGACCTATTAATTTGCTGGGATGTCCCTTCAAAACTTCATGACAGCTTTTCTCCATAGAAAACTGAGTCTTAAGTTTCCCTACCTAAAAGGCTACATGGAGAGCACACAGATTCAGGAATGGCTGACATGAACCCTGTGGCTGATTTGTGGCCTCGGGTTAAATACTTTGCCCCTGTAAACCACAGTGCCTCCTCTTTAAAGCAGGGGTAATGACAGTGCCTACCTCATTTGGTTGTTATGTAACTCAAATGAGAGCATGTGTGCATATTGCTTGTACATTGTAAAAACTCAATACTTGTTAGCAAGCAACTATTAAGCCATAATTAACTATTGTTAAACCCTCTCATTGTTGTACAAAGTCTGCCAAGAATAATATAACATTGTTTGCTACTTTTATTGACTTTTCACAAAGTTTTGACTCTAGGGTCAAGATTAGGTTAGGACTTAAGCAGCATGAGGTCAATGAAGACTCGTAGTTATTGATGTTTAAATGAACCTGCTTTCAAGTGCCCAACAGGCAGAATTGGCAGAAATAGTCTCCTGATGAGTAGATAATCTCTATGTGTATAAAAACAATGTCAAGTGGCTTAAAGTAGGGCTATAACAATGGGGGCCCCCAAGGGTAATCATAGCGACTCCTTGCTCATGCACCTTTGGCTTTACCTGTGTGTAAAGAGGAAGCTAGTAAAGGCATTAAAACAATTCGGGCAATTGTAGAAACTCAAACACATGAACTCTTACACATCTATGTGGAGAATCATGCTTTAAGGCTACGTGTGGGGGGAGCCAGAATTTTCCTTAATTGGAGTTTTTAATTGACCCCAGAATGCAAGGAAGTATTGCAGTGGGTCCCTGACTTCTACAGCGTAAACACTGCTAGGATTTGGGTATGAAAAAATTACAAACCAGGTATTACCAGGACCGCAAAGCCATGACCTAAGAGTTCATTTCTGAAATACAACACTGGGAAAAGAATCTCATAATTATAATCATTTTAAATCTAAAATAATTGTCTTTGGTAGATGTTATTAAATATTCAAATAGTTCATATTGAATAACAATAGTTGCCATTTGATGGTTACACTAGATGCCAACTCTTAGTTATATTTTTACAATATTATTCTATTCATTTGTCAGCAAAGAATCTATAGTCATCATTTACATTTTACCAGTGAGAGAAGTGGGAACCAGAAAGTTTAAGTAGGCTGCCAAAAATCACACTGCTACTAGAAACAAAACAAGGATTTGAACCAGATTTGCTGGCTCCAAATCCTGTGCTCTTAACCACTACACAGGATAGCTTACATCCATCTTGTGAAGGTCATTGTCAGAGCAAATTACCCAAATCCAAATAAAACTTTATTTTTCATAGCACATATGCATCTATTCAATNGATGACGCTGAGATCATGACCTGAGCCGAAAGCAGAGGCTTTAACCCACTGAGCCACTCAGGCGCCCAACAAAACAAGGATTTGAACCAGATTTGCTGGCTCCAAATTCTGTGCTCTTAACCACTACACAGGATAGCTTACATCCATCTTGTGAAGGTCATTGTCAGAGCAAATTACCCAAATCCAAATAAAACTTTATTTTTCATAGCACATATGCATCTATTCAATTAATCTAAAAAGTTTTTTTTAATAATTAGGACATAAGGGCAATAGAGATATAAAAATTGAATGAAGAATTACAGAGAATTTCTCCAGAAGGAGAAAGACATTAAAGAAAGTGAGTCTGGTGTTTAGGGCTGCGTTTCCCTGGAGGCCAAACCCAATCTGGAGGAAATGGTTGAAAAGCTAACACAAGCTGTTGACAGCTTTTGGGGGCTCAAGTGATGACAACGAAGTCAGAGTCCACAAAGGAAAACATCATAATGAATTCCCAATATGTGGATTGGAATCATGAAGAGTGTACCCTAGAAGAAATGGAGACTTGAAGTAGACATACCCCTAGAGGGACTTTAGTATAAATTCCCCCCAACTTGTGAAACTATACAAAGATAATCCTTAATTGCTAATGCTTCTAAGAACTTGGCAGAAATGGACATACTTCTTTGGAGAAAGATAACATTACTGTAATCCTCAAATTATTTCCAAAAATCATTTTGCAAATGCAGTGTCTACCATATTATTTATTTATTTATTTATTTATTTATTTATTTATTTATTTATTTATAAAGATTTTATTTATTTATTTCCCAGAGGGAGAGAGATCACAAGTAGGCAGAGAGGCAGGCAGAGAGAGAGGAGGAACCAGGCTCCCTGCTGAGCAGAAAGCCTGATGTGGGCCTCAATCCCAGGACCCTGAGATCATGACCTGAGCCGAAGGCAGAGGCTTTAACCCACTGAGCCACCCAGGCGCCCTCTACCATGTAATTGAAAAGAATAACTGAATATAAGGAGGTAAGACAATATGAATGACGTGTTCTCAGCAGAAAAATAGACCATGGAAATATACTCATAGGGGCTCCAGATAAAAGAGCCATGAGACACAAACTTTAAGATAACTATGTTTACAGAGTCTAAATTGAGAAAATATAAGATAGAGAATTTGGGCAGAAGATGAGAAACTACAAAAAGGAATCAAATAGGAATTCTATTAAAAAAAAAAACATGAGGGCGCCTAGGTGGATCAGTGGGTTAAAGCCTCTGCCTTCGGCTCAGGTCATGATCTCAGGGTCCTGGGATCAAGGCCTGCATTGGGCTCCCTGCCGGGCAAGGAGCCTGCTTCCTCCTCTCTCTCTGCCTGCCTCTCTGCCTACTTGTAATCTCTCTCTCTGTCAAATAAATAAATAAATCTTAAAAAGAAACCCATGATACTCCAAATTAAGAATTCAGTGAATGGGTTTAACAGCAGATTACATATAGCTCAAGAAAGAATTGGTTAATGGGAAGATATATTAGAAGAAAATATTCAGAAAGAAGCTTTAGAAAGGCAAGAGGATTAAAATTTCAAAATACAGAGTAAAAGAGAAGACAGAAATTCTAATGTGCATAGAATTGGAGCCTCAGGAGAGGAAAGAGAGAATGAGCCAAACTCAGTAACTAACGAGATAATGGCTAAGAACTTACCAAACTGCAGAAAGATGTCAAACTCAGATAAGAAGCCCTATGGACCTCAGGTAGGATAAAGAAAAAAGAAACTACATCTACACACATCACAGTAAAATTTTTGAAAATTGAAAACAAAACAGAAAATCTTAAAAGCAGGCAGAGGAAAAAGGAGGCTTTACCCACACAGGAACAATATAATTGACAGCTGACTTTTTAATGGATATGATAGAAGCCAGAAGACAGTGATATAATATCTTTAAATTGCTGGAGAAAAAATTCTGTCAACCTAGAATTTTAAACCTAGCAAAAATATCTTTCAATAATAAAAGTAAAATAGAGAAGTTGATCATGATGGAGACCTTGAAGGCCACTTCCCTCCTCCCATGACAATACCAAAAGTATACACAGCAGTTACCTCTGGAAGAAATAGAGAAACTATCTGAGAGGCTCTGATTCATTAGGCAAATGAGAAAACATTCAAATTGGAATGGGTAGGAAATGCTGAGACACACTCTTGTCATAAACTCCACCCCTGACACAGCACCATACAGTTGGGAGGGAACTCCAAACTCCATATTCCTACCAAGGAGTGAATGGTTTGAGCCCCACATTTAGCACCCCCTCTTTTAAGGCTCCCACCTGAAGGACAGGCCTGCAAAACACCTAGCTCTGAAAAACAGTTCATGAGACCCACAAGATGATAACAAAGAAGCAGTTATTAATGGGCATGAAAGTGCTTGCTGTGGGGATCTCCCCAGGGCTCAGCGCAGAGAGAATAAGGAAAATCACCCATCTCCAGGTCTTGCTGAAGGGGTCCATCTGCAAACTTTGAAAGCTGTTGCCTCAGGATCACACTTCTAATTTAGTATACATCTTGAGGCTGGCTGTGATCTGTTCTTAAAAGTAGAGAAACCATCATACACCTCCTTTTTCCTTCCTCTAGCATGCTCCAAGTCACCAGTATCTCCCTGGAAGAAGTATGCACACATATCTGCATCCAGTTTTTGCTCTGCTGCCTGGGGATGAGTCCCCAGATCACCCAGCTCTGAGAACCAACTGGGCTTCCATCACAAGTCCCACAAACATCCCACGGCAGCCATACACCTGGGCCCAGTGCAAAGGGAGTAGGAAAAAAACACTTCCCCAGTTTCTGGAAGAAGTTTAAATACCTACTTTCCCGACTCTGTTTGAGGGTCTAGCTTCCAGTTGAACTGCATCTAGCTGCTAAACACAGTTCTTTTAGGACACTGAGAGGTCTTGGTACACCCTCAAATAAGGAGAGCCACTTAGAATAAAGAAAGCAGGTTAGATAATCACAAAGGTTTGAGAGGCAACCAGGAGCTCAAGCCAGGATGATTGACAAGTTTCATCTCCTAGCAAGACTACTCTGTCAGGACTGGGAGGAGTGGTTGTTTTATCTAAGGCACAAAAACCAACATAAAAAGTCAAGAAAAATTAATAGAGGAAAATTCTTTAAACAAAAGATCAAGACAAATCCCCAGAAACAGATCTTAATAAAGTGGAGGTACGTGATTTACCTGAAAGAGAGTTTGAAATAACAATCAAAGATGTTGTCTGAGGTCAGGAGAATAACATATGAACAAAGTGAGAATTTCAACAAAGGGACAGAAAATGTAAAAGAATACCAAACAGAAATCACATCGCTAAAGAATACAGTAATTGAACTGAAAAAAAAAATCAATGAAGGAGTTAACAAACTAGATCATGTAGAAAAAGGATAAGAGAGCATGAAAACAGACAGTAGAATTCAACCAGAAGACCAAAAAGAAAAAAGAATGAAAAACACTGAAGATAGCTTAAAGGACATATGGGAAACCACCAAAAACCCCAGAATACACAGGGGCACCTGGGTGGCTCAGTTCATTAAGTATCTGCCTTCAGCTCAGGTTGTGATCTCGGAGTCCTGGGATTGAGTTTCACGATGGGCTCCTTGCTCAGTGGGGAGTCTGCTTCTCCCTCTCCCTCTGCCCCCACTTGTGCTCTCTCTCTCTCTCTCTCTCTCTCTCTCTCTCAAATAAGGGGATAAAATCTTTAAAAAAAATACACATTAAAGGGGTCCCAGAAGGAAGGCAGATTGTTCAAAGAAATAATGGCTAAAAACTTTCCTAACCTGGGGAAGGAAACAGATCCAGATCAAGGAAGCCCAAATAGTATCAAATAAAATGAATTTTAAAAAAATAAAAATTTTTTCACTGACACATTATAAATAAAGGGTCTAAAGTTAAAGACAAGGAGAACATCTTTTTTTTTTTTAATTTTATTTTTATTATTTGCCCAAGGGGTACAGGTCTGTGAATCATCAGGCTTACACCTTTCACAGCACTCACCATAGCACAAACCCTCCCCAATGTCCATAACCCATCCACCCTATCCCTACCCTCCCACCCCCCAGTAACCCTCAGTTTGTTTTGTAAGATTAGGAGTCTCTTATGGTTTGTCTCCTTCCCAATCCCATCTTGTTTCATTTTTTCCCTCCTACCCCCCACAACCCTCCACCCTGCCCCTCAAATTCCTCATATCAAAGAGATCATATGATAATTGTCTTTCTCTGATTGACTTATTTCACTTAGCATAATACCCTCTAGTTCCATCCATGTCATTGCAAACAGCAAGATTTTGTTTCTTTTGATGACTGCATAGTATTCCATTGTATATATATACCACATCTTCTTTATCCATTCATCTGTTGATGGACATCTAGGTTCTTTCCATAGTTTGACTATTGTGGACATTGCTGCTATAAACATTCAGGTGCCTGTGCCCCTGAGATTCACTACCTTTGTATAAGACAAGGAGAACATCTTAAAAACAGCAAGAGAAAGGCAATTTATTACATACTAGGAATCCCCTACAAGACTATAAGCAGATTTTTCAGCAGAAATCCTGTAGGACAGAAAGAGGTGGGGCAATATATTAAAAATGTTGAAAGAAAAACACTGTCAACCAAGAATACTCTACCAAGCAGAGTTGTTGTTCAGAACTAACAGAGAGATAAAGAGTTTTCTAGGCAAACAGAATCTGAAGGAGTTGAGCACCACTAGGTGGGCCCTACAAGAAACGTTCAATGTAGTTCTTGAAGTGGAAATGGAAGGGGACTAAATAGTAACAGGAAAACTTAAAGTATAAAATTCACTGGCAAAAGAAAATATTTAAATAGTTAAATTAAGAGCACTCTAATGTGATGGTGTTGGGTAAATCACGTATAACTCTACAGTGAAGATTAAAATCCAAAAGTATTAAAAATACCTACAATTACAATAATTTGTTAATGGATATACAATGTAAAAAATGTAAATTTGGTATCAAATACATAAGATGAGGGAAGGGTGAAAATGTAGAACTTTTGTTTGCATTTAAAGTGAAGCTGTTATTAGCTTAAAGTAGACTGCCATAAATATAAGATGTTTTATGTGAGCGTCATGGTAACCTCAAAGGAAGAGCCTGTAGTACATACACAAAACAGAAAGGAATCAAAGCCAGGGGCGCCTGGGTGGCTGCTCATCAGGGAGCCTGCTTCCTCCTCTCTCTCTGCCTGCCTCTCTGCCTACTTGTAATCTCTCTCTCTCTGTCAAATAAATAATAAATAAAATCTTTAAAAAAAAAAAGAAAGAAAAAGAAAGGAATCAAAGCCTACCACTACAGAAAATCACCGAATCACAAAGATTGAGAGGAGGCAAGGAATAAAGGAAAAAAGACATTACAAAGCAATGAGAAAATAATTAATAAAATGGCAAGGGTAAGTCAAAACTTATCAATAATTACTTAAGATATGAATGGACTAAATTCTACAATCAAAAGATGTAGGGGGGGGGAAAGATATAGAGTGGCTAAATGGACTTACAAAACAAGACCCAGATATATGCTGTCTACAAGAGACTTACTTTAGCTTTAAGGACTAAAGGTACTGAAAGTAAAGGGATGGGAAGAGGTATTCCATACAAATGGAAACCAAAAGAAAACAGGGATAGCTATACTTATGTCAGACACAATAGACCTTAAGCCAAGAAGTAACAAGAGACAAAGAAAGTCACTATATAATGATAGAGTGGTCATTTTATCAAGATGATATAACAATAAATATTTGTGTACCCATATAGGAACACCTAAATAATAAAGCAAATATTAATAGATTTGAAAGGAGAAATAGCAATACAATAATAGTAGAGGACTTCAATACTCCTCTTTCAACAACGGATAAATCATCCAGACAGAAAATCAATATGGAAAAATCTGATTGAAACTACACATTGGATCAAATGGGCTTAACAGACACTTATAGAACATTTCATCCAACAGCAACAGAATATATATTTTTCTCAAGCACACTTGGAACATTCCCCAGGATAGATCAGTTGTGAGGCCACAAAACAAATCTTAATAGATTTAAGAAGACTGAAATTATATCAAGCATCTTTTCTGACCCCAATGATATGGAACTAGAAATCAAACTAGAAATCAAACAGAAAAATGGAAAATTCACATATATTTGGATATAAACATGTGCTACTGAACAACCAGTGGGTCAAAGAAGAAATCAAAAAGGAAATTAAAAAATATCTTGGGACAAATAAAATTGAAAGCACGATGTACCAAAGATGATGAGATCCAAAATTTGAGAATAATTGAGAAAATAGAAAGATCTCAAATACACAACCTAACTTTGTACCTCAAGGAAGTAGCAAAAGAAAAACAAACTGAGCCCCAAATTAGTAGAATGACAGAAATAACAAGAAATGTCAATAAGTGATGGAAACTAAAAAGAGAATAGAAAAGAATGATAAAAATAAGAACTGTTTTTTTAAAGATAAACAAAGCAGACAAACCTCTAGTTAGACTTACCAAGAAAAAGAAAAGAGGACTCAAATAAACTATAAATGAAAGAGGAGATATTACAATGAATACCATATAAATACAATGATTATAAGAGACCACTATGTGTAATTATATGCTAACAAATTAGATAATGTAGAAGAAATGGACAAATCCTAGAAACATACAACCTAACAAGATTGAATCATGAATAAATAGAAAAGCTGAATAGACCAATTACTAATGAGAAGATTGAATCAGTAATCAAAAATCTCCCAATAAAGAAAAGCTCAGTCTTCACTGGTAAATTCTACCAAACACTTAAGGATTTAGTACCAATCCTTCTCAAATTCTTCCAAAAAATAGAAGAGGAAGGAACACTTTCAAACTCATTTTTGAGGCCAGTATTACATTGATACCAAAGCCAGACAAGGATACTATGAGAAAATTATAGACAATATCCCTGGTGAGGACAGATTCAAAAATTCTCAACAAAATATTAGCAAACCAAATATGGAGAACAGTAGATAGATCATACACCATGGTCAAGTGAGAATTTATTCCCAGGATGCAAGAATAGTTCAGCATTCACAAATCAATGTGATAACCACATTAAGAATATGGAGGATAAAAATCATAAAATTATCTCAATAGATATATAAAAGTCATTTAACAAAATTCAACATCTTTTCCCAATAAAAACTCTCAACAAACTGGTTATAGTGGGAATGTACCACAATTAATAAAGGGTTACCCACAACTAATATCACGCCCAATGGTGAAAAGCTGAAAGTTTTTCCTCTAAGATCAAGAAGAAGACAAGGATGCCCATTCTCACCACTTTTCTTCAACATAGTAGTAGAGGTCCTAGCCAGAGCAATTAGGCAAGAAAAAGAAAGAAAAGGCATACAAATTTAAAAAGATAACGAAAATTCTGTATGTCAAAACTTACATAATGCAGTTAAAGTTGTGTTTAGACAAAAAATGTGTAGCAATAAATGTATATATTAGAAAAGAAGAAAGGCCAACTATCAAAGAGCCAAACATCCAACTCAAGAAATTAGAAAAAGAACAGCAAATTACAATTGAATAAATTCAAATGAAGTAAACGATAAAGATGAATGAAATAGAAAACAAATATATGATAGTAGGACTCAAAGACAAAAAGGAAATTCTTTAAAAATACTAAAAAAATCAAAAAAGTTCTAGGGAGGTTGATTTAGAGACAGAGGGAGAGAAGCCATAAATATGTGATGAAGGAATGAAAAGGGGCTAACTACCGATCTGACAGATGTTAAAGAGCTATTATGTAAATATCATAACTTATGGCAATCAACTTGAAAATTTTCATGATTTAGACACCTTTCTAGAAGAATACAACTTACCAAAATGGACAGAAAATCGACTTAAAGTGATTAAAAATTGAATCTGTAATTTAAAATATCCTTCAAAGAAAACTCTATAGACTCAGATGACTTTACTGGTGAATGCCACAACTTCTTAAAGAAGAATCATGCCAATAGTATACAAACTCTCCCAGAGAATACAAAGAAAAAGAGGTAAATCTCCCTAATTCATTTTCAAGGGCTTTCTTGGCAAAAGCTAACAAAGTCACTTCAAAATAGGAAAATTTGACTCACTTATTCATGACCATTGATGCAGAAATTCCCCCACCCTGGCCAAGTAGCACATTGATTCTAACAATAAATATATAACAAGTAATGCATCACCACTGAGTTGTATTTACTCTGGAACACAAAGCTGGTTTAACTTTTGAAAATTAATCAATGTAATTAACTGCATTAACCATTAATAGTAAAAAGGAGTCAAACAGTGGAATCATTTCAACAGGGCACAGAATATATTTTTTAGAATGCAGCATCAATTCATGATTTCTTTTTTTCCTTTTTCTTTTTTTTCTTAACATATAATGTATTATTTGCTTCAGCAGTACAGGTCTGTGAATCATCAGTCTTACACAGTTCACAGCACTCACTATAGCACATACCCTCCTCAAGGTCCATAACCCACCCACCCTATCCCTCCCCCCATTCCCAGCAACCCTCAGTTTGTTTCCTGAGCTTAAGAGTCTCTTATGGTTTGTCTTCCTCCCCAGTCCCATCTTGTTTCATTTTTTCCCTCCCTACCCCCCACGACCTCCCACCCTGCCTCTCGAATTCCTCATATCAGAGAGATCATATGGTAATTGTCTTTCTCTGATTGACTTATTTCACTTTAGCATAATACCCTGTAGTTCCATCCACATTGTTGCAAATGGCAGGGTTTCATTTTTTGATGGCTGCATAGTATTCCTGTGTGTGTGCGTGTGTGTGTGTGTGTGTGTGTGTGTGTGTGTGTGTGTGTACACCACATCTTCTTTACATGATTTCTTTTTTTAGTAAAGATTTTATTTATCTATCAGAGAGAGCACAAGCAGAAGGAGTGTCGGGCAGAGGGAGAATCAGGCTCCCCATGGATCAAGGAGCCCGATGTGGGACTTGATCCCAGGACCCTGGGATCATGACCTGAGCTACAGGCTTAACAGGCTTAACAGACTGAGCCACCCAGGCATCCCCACTTCATGATTCAATAAACAAACAATAATAGCTATGAAGTTAACAAAGTAGGAACAGAAAGGGAATTTCTTAATTTGATAAAATGTCTACAAAGAATCCTTAGTTTTGAATCCAGGAATAAGACAAGGGTGCCCATCATTACTGTTTCTACTTAATATTGTATTTAAAGTTCTAGCTGATAAGTTAAGGTCTCAGGATTACAAGAGGGGGAAAAAACAGCCATCATTCACATGATGATATTGTTGAATTATTGTGCACATAGGAAATAATAAAACTATAGAAAAATTATTAGAATGAATGTGTTTAATCAGACATCTAGAGAAAAAAAGTCTAACAAATTATATGCAAGATCTCTACACGGAAAGATGTGAAAAATTAATATAAATAAAGGGAAATTTAAATAAACGGAGGGACATAGCATGTTCAGGTGTAGGAGACTCAATATTGTTGAAATACTTGTTCTCCCCAAACTGATCTACATATTCAAAGCTATTCCTGTCAAAAAGTTACCATGTTTTTTTTTTCTGTGCATGTGTTTGTGTGTAACTTGACAAGCTGATTCCAAAATATTACTGAAAAACAAAGGGCTAGGAATAGAAGATTTCTTTTTTTTCCAAAGTTTTTATTTATTTACGTAATCTCTACACCCAACTCACAACCCCAAGATCAAGAGTTGCATGCTGTTCCAGCTGATCCAGTCAGGTGCCCCTAAGATTATCTTAAAGAAGAATAAGGTGGGAGTAACTGGCTCAAACAGCCATCTGAGTCTTTTCTAAAGCATCAGTAGTTGAAATGTGGAACTGACCCAAGGGTAGACAAAGAGACCAATGGGAATGACAGGGCTACGAAAGAAAAAGACTTGGGCTAGGGCTAAAACAGACACCTTATCCTGGCCAGTGGGGTGATAGCTTCCCCCAGTCAGGCACTCTCCAAACTATCTCACACCAGTTCATCCTTACGCTGTCTTGGAGTGGGGCGGGCCATTGGAATTTTCCCCTAGATAATTCTAAACTGCAGCTCTTTGAAAACCACCTCCCCTAACACACACACACACACACACACACTCACTCACTCACTCACTCACTCACTCACTCACTCACTCACCCCTACCTCTGTTGCCTAAACTTCACTGAGTAGTGCAGTTTTTTATTTGAGGCTCATTAAGAGGCTGGAGAATGCAATTACATCATATTCCAAAACTTTCTGAAATCCCATTTAGATATTTCTGTCTTTCCCCAAATTTCTACTCCCTTTAGTTGCTGCCCCTTTCTTTCCCTTTTTCCTCTAGCCCTTTCTTTTTCCCTTTCTTCATTTCTTCCTGTACGCCTGTCATTTTTTGTGGGTTTTTTTTCAGAACGATTTCCCCCTTCCCTCAGTTTCCCTCTTCTCCATCTCTATCATCACCTTGCTTAGCAAAGAGAAGTCTTTTTGAGGACCTGCTCTTATAAATGGGAGAGAAATATTGAAAGTACTTCTCTGAGACATACAGCTGGGCATGGCTTGAATTATTTTCCTTTGTGCATATTTTCAATACTATCAGGAAAAAGAGACCTTTTCATTTTGGAATGAGCTCAAGTGCAGGGGACTTGCCTGATGTAGACTGAATGGGTGCAGCACTGTGTTCTAGAAGCACTGCCAAGCCAGTCCTTGTGACAGGCCCCAAGGAGCCAGCATCCACTCACACTGTTAGTTAAAAGTTGCCCCAGAGCATAAAAGTACCTCGGCAGCCCCAGGTTTGTGAACGTGTGACCCAGGCAGTCCCACAGGGCCCCACACTTAGAAGGGTCCTGTGCTTGTCATTATTTGAAATTCTTACTAATTTATGCACAAGGGGCTCAACATTCTCATTTTGCTCTAGGCTCTGCAAATGATGTGGTCAGCCCTGTGCTGAGGGAAGGGCTTTACAGTCTTGCTTGATTTTACAACAACAACAAAAAAGAAAACCTCTGGGCTGAGTGCTTTGTGAAATACTTTCTCTGGTTTCTCAGAAACCATTTCCTCTTTTCAGCTCTCAGTTGTCCCCCTGGGTTTGGCAGCTACTGTTCACTCGCTCCTTTACTGAATCTCTGATGTTCGTTTCCTGCTCTCTTAAAATGTTTTCACAATAGCAAAACAGGGTTTTTCACCACCTGGCCCCAATCTCTTGCCCTGTCCTTGGCTCCTTTTCCCTTCTCCCTTCATTCTACTTCTGCTCCCACCTGAACATGACCCACTGACTACTGCAACCCCCTCCCCCAGCCCAAGGCAGGGTCTTTACCACATAGAGCCTTCTCTGTCACTGGAATATGATATGCTTCTTGCCTCTGCACTCTGTCATGTATTTTTCCTTCTGCCTGGAGTGCTCTTCCATCACTACCACCTACCCCACTTGGCTCTCATTCTTTTAGACCCAACCTAAATGTTCTTTTCTCTATTAAGCCCTTTAAGAGTGCCTTAGGCAGAAGGTGTCACCCACTTGCTCTTGCTCCAAGAGCTTTGAAGACACACACAACCTCTGTCATAGCAGGTGACACAGAATGGTGTACAGAGGTTGTTGTTGTTGTTCTTTTTTTTTTTTTTAAAAGATTTTATTTATTTATTTGACACAGAGAGAGAGATTACAAGTAGGCAGAGAGGCAGGCAGAGAGACAGGGAGAGGAGGAAGCAGGCTCCCTGCTGAGCAGAGAGCCCGATGCGGGCCTCGATCCCAGGACGCTGAGATCATGACCTGAGCCGAAAGCAGAGGCTTTAACCCACTGAGCCACCCAGGCGCCCGAGGTTGTTCTTCTTTATCGTCCTCTCCTACCCACCTTATTCTGGAAAAGTCCATTCATGACCTGGAACACAAGTCAGTCATTCTTTCTAGAAAGATCTTCTGAAGTACCTGTGCTTCTCGCATCATAGCACTACTCACATTATAACATAATCTGTACCCCTCCTCAATGAGACCACGTCTGTTTCACTTAGGGTGGTAACTTGAGTGCCTAGCATAGTTTTGAGCACAAACCTGGCTCAATAAATATTTGTTCAATTCAAGAATGAGTAGGTGAATGAAGATGTATGTGCATTATTGTCTGGACTGTGGGCTTTGTAACCTTTTAAAAAAATTATCCCTCTTTCTCCTTATTTCTCAACCCAGTGATTGGCATATAGTAACTATTCAATAATGTTTGTTAGGTGAATAAATATCTGAAAGGACTTATCTGATCATGGAGTCTGACCCCAAGGCCTGGGGTTGGGTAAGTATCCCCAGTGACTTCATCCTTGACTTGGGGTTGTATTCTTGAGAGGAAGATGACAGGGATGACAGCCCAGGGATTTGGGCTCATACTCACTCAGGACCAAGAGGAAGAATCTCCCTTTACATCGTAGTAAACCTATTGTTGTCTAGAGAGTGACAGAAAGTAATATTAAATTCATAAAAATGTAACTGTCTGTACTAAGTATACAGAATTATAATAAGCATCACAGGAGAGTTGGAGCTTTGGGAAAACACTGGGCACCATCCCTTGAAAGAGCTGCTGTCTTTATTTAATGGTGGGCCTGACCCTTAGACTCATAGCTTTAATCAGGGCTCCTTCCTGTCCTCATTGTCATCTTCCTCCTATGATCTTGGGCTCCCATTTTCTACCTCCCAGTGTGCAACTTCTTCTTTGAGATCCAGCAGGGAGGTATCTTTCTTTTGAGGAGTTTCCTGACACCCTCCCGCACCCCCTGCCCTCTTGTGGTGTGCCTTTTCCTTCTTGGGGCCAACTAAAGTACTTTTTGAAGCTTCCTTCTTCCAAAGAACCGACTATTTTCTGGAAGAAAGTCGGGGGACAGGGAAGACAGGGAGGAGCACCCTTTTAAGAGACTGGCTCTCCTTCTCTGTACAGTATTCCCAATTGGACAGGGAATTCCCTCTTCCAAAGGTGCCAGTGAAATTACTTGAGCCCACAAGTCTCAATATATGGACCACTCAGAGAAGGAATTCAGTGAAACTGAGTTCTAATTGAGTACTTACTGCAAGTTAGTAATGTGCTAGACAGTTACAGGGAACTCAATTTGGGTTCATAAATGTAAGGAAGAATGTTGTTCTGGAATAGGAAGCCTTTCAACAGAGAGAGTTACCTATCATTAGAAATGCTCATGTGTAGGCTGAACATACCAGGGCTGATCTGGAAATAATTCCTGCATGGGGTGGAAGGTTAGTTAGAGAGAGGCTCCTCTATGGTTTCTTCCAAATTTCAAGCTTCTGCAATTTTATTATAGGGTTTTAACTTTGTTATGTAGTTTATATTTCAAAATACTGTGCTTAATTAGTTGTTTTTCTAAACTCCTTCTGAAGTAAATCAGCTTCATACAGTGGTAATTAGTTTATTGGTAGAAACAATGGCTGAGTCTAAAGCATGCATATTTTCATGTATGTGGTAAGGACACAAGAAAGGCTGACTATTATTATTCCTGCACTATTTTCCAGAAATGAGATTTTCTAGTATCCCTGTGAAGATGTAACAGTAACTTAACCAAGTTAATAAATAACTTGAAAATGAAGAAACAATTATTAATATGGAATATTAAAAAAGATGCTGAAGCCAGATTAATCAGTCCTCAGACAATCAAGCATAGTTTCTTACAACTGGAGTAAACCCAGAAGATTCTGGCAGGATTGTACTTAGGAAAGCAAACATAGGCTCCTCCAAATCACAGTTGGGCCTCTCACAGTGCTTCCTCTGCTGGGGCATGTAGGCTGGGACATCTGGAAGACCTGACTGTATGTGGCAGTGTGTCAGGCACACTGGAGGGACCATGACTTCTCTGTTAGCTGTAAGAATCAAAACATGACTAAAGTGGCTCAGCCAAATAGAGTCTTGCTTTGTCCCCAAAAGTCCAGAGATAGGTAGGTGGTTCAAAGATGGTATAATTGTGTGAAAAAAAACCCATCAAGGATGTAGCTTCCTTTTAACTTCAGTTCTGTAAACTCTAGTCTGTGGTTCTCGCCCTTAAGGTCCAAGATGGTTGCTCTACCTTGGGCCTTTAAATACATTCTGGACAAGAAGAAGCAAGTGACCTAGAGGAAGAGATGGTGCCTATTTCAGGAAAATAAAGCCTCCCAAGAAATTCCAGAACTTGAACTGTGTCTCATTGGCCCAAGCTGTGTTATATGCTCAGTCCTTGCTGTAATAGAGCAAGTTGGGCTTATTAGTTCCCCAAACACAACTTAGGTTTTGTTTGTAAGTAAGAGGAGGATGCGTACTGGGTAGGCAACCAGCAGTGACTGTCATAACTTGTTGGTCTTCTGATGAGGTAGAGTCTGCTATTTCTTTTTTTCTGGATGGAGGACATTCACTATAGACTTTGAGCTACAGGAGATATTACCGCCTGAAAGACCTTGGAAGGATCTTATACTGCTGCCCTTTGCCAGTGTCAATATTTAACCCATCAACATATAATTTTGAAATTTCTCTGTCTTCAGGCTGTGAGACATAGTTGGTCCATTTACAACTCCATAGTGTCCTCCTGGGGCCTATGGGGACTGTCATCTCCATGCTTGAATACTTTCTGGTGCTATAGAGAAAAGAGTCTGACACCTTTAGTCAGGTTATGACTTCTTTCTCACATTTCCCCTCAGACTTAAGCCATGTCTCTTCCTCTTGGGCACACTGGTCTTACTGTCTGTGAACACTTAACAAAACAGCAACCACTCTTGTTTGGAACAGACCAACACCTTGATATTTGTTTAACCCAAGGAGGAGGTCCTACCTTTAAACAAAAAAAGATTTATGGCTTTCTTGACATACTCCAGGGATTCCTGTCTAGCAGTGTTCAGGAGGAACAACTGAAAACAGAATTCTAACATTTTAGAATTATCAGAGACAAAATCCGACAAAGACAAAGAATGGCCAACTCAGCCCTCTCCTATTGCAAAGGAAGACACTGAGACTTTGGGAACGTGTGTGTCTTTCTCCAGCTCTGGCATGGCAGAACTCAGAGGTCATAAACTAGGGGAAGGAAGATTGCATGGAGAGAGGTAGAGGGCTCTCTTTCACCTTCTGAGTGGGTGTATATTGCATTTATTATTTAAGCACCTGAAGGCATAGGAACACTCCAGTGCTATAGACAATTTAGGCAAAAGTTATGGGAGGTGGTGTGGTATTGTGGCTCCTAAGTCTAATCCCCTATCTGCCATGCTTTGGTCTATGCTACTTATCTGTTCCTTAAGTTTACTCACCTGTAAAATAAAAACAATGGTAACACCCTGTGTGGTTTTAGGAGGAGTAAATTGAGTTGCCACTTAGAACAGTACCCAGTGATACTATGGAAATGTTATGATATAGATATGTTTGCCATCATTTTGATTAGTTGTATCCTGAAGAAGCACACCAAAGAGCCAGTGGGGATATTAAGTTTTAAGTCAGGATGGTTGGTTCTTGTTACCAGCACCAAGGGATTCTCAAATCACAAATAATGGGATTATCCCCCAAGTAGGTCAGCATGGCACGAAATACATGATCTGTGATAAGGAATACTTTTCTGATCTACTTTTATGACTAGCCTATGCTTTTTCTGTCAGCATTTTCATTTTCAGTAGATATGCCTGATTTGTTTCTTTTCTTTTTTAAAACGTGGTGAGCTTCACACAATAGTCTTTTGTACCAGCTCTATAAGGAGCAACCAACACCAAAGAAACATGCATGGAATTTTTCTACCAAATCAACTTTTTTTTTTTTAAAGAATTCTTTAATTGGACGATCCTTTAATTCTCTAAACAATGTATGGTAGTTGGCCACATTTTGAAATCGTCTTGTTTGGTACTTGAATGGCATGAAAAATTTCCCTCTGCTTCCTTACCCCTCTCCCAAGGGGTCATTTTCCCCGCTCTTTTCTCTGCCCTGCCTGGCCTCTGACCCTGCCCAACTCTGCTCTTTCCATGGACTTCTGAATCTAATTAATGTCTCAGTGCCTATATAAGTGAATTATGTAGGCAGGAGGATGTTGGAAAGTTTGAGGAAAGTACATACATTCCTTAGGGAAAACCTGGTTTTGTACAAAGAAAAAAGAGAAAGGAATGCACTTGGAGGAGGTAGCATGTCAGTAAAGTGTAAAACACCAGTAACTTGCTTATACTCATTAAGTCTCTTGCCTGATGAGCAGATGCAATCTTAGGAGCATCTCTTTTGACATCTGGGCAATAACCAGCCATGATAGCGTCTGGCTGAGGGGACAGATAATCCAAATATGCCACCATTGCAACACAACCGCCGCACAACTAGGCTATCAGCACTCCTTCCCCTCCCCCTCCTTTTTGCAGCCATTTCTCAACCACTTGTGGGGAGCATGTCCTCAGATGATCTCTGAAATGACCCTGGCCACCAGGGCCACAAGTCCTTCTCAGACTCTCCAGGATGTGGGCAGGCACGGGGGAGGGGGCCAGAGTGCTGAAGTTCTCTGCCAGAGGATACTGTCAGAGAGCCCAAGGCAGAGATGGTCCCTATGCCCCATGTTTCCATGGCAACATAGGAGGAGTGATGACAGCCAGCACAGCCACACCATCTGCTCGGGACCTGGTGAATGATGAAAAAAATAGAAAAAGGAGGCACCTCAGATCCCAGGCTAGAACCACTCTGAGATACCAGTGCAGAGGGAAAGGCCTGAAGACACTAGAACTCCTAGGTGGATTAAAACCCAAGCTGCTCTGGGGCTCGACATATTAGCATGTAATTTGCAAGCAGAAAGCCTCGAGGGCTTATCCTCCGATCCCTAGATACAGTTACAAATGCTCAAGAAGCCTCTGGAAGGAGAAGTGGACTGTGTTGTGACTACAGCCTTGCTGGACCTGGAGAGAAGGTGCAGTGACAAACAATGCTGCCGGACATGGGGTGGGGGCTCCCCTGACCTTCTGGCAAGACCGCCTGCACAGCTGGCTTTTAGCCAGGCATATTTTTCTAGGGGAATGGTGGGATTATAAAAGGAAAATTTTATAAAAGGAAAATTCCCATCCGGTCACCTGGGTTGCAGCCACATCTTCAGAATAAGGCATGAATTACTAAGAGCCGTGCAAGGTTTCTCTCCTTTCAGTTTGTATCCAGAAGGAGATCTTAGTTGGATGCCACAGATTTGCTGCTGGGTCTGTTTTGGAGGCTTTTAATTCCGGGTTGGTGGAATGTGAGTGGGGCCCTTGCTGAGTGCACTTGCAGGCCTGCCTCAGACTGAGGAGGATTCATTTCTCAGTCCCTTCTGTTCATAGATTTAACTCAGAAAAATACCCCTGATCAGGGAGCCAACAGCTCCTCCGTCAGCTAACTCCCCGCAGTGGCTCTCCAGACTCCAGAGCTGGGGGGTCCAGAGATGGGGGGTTTTGTTCAGTTTTCCAGAGGGTTATCTGCAACTGTCCCCCAGAGGAGTCCCTTAAGTCGCCAGGTCTTTAGTATGCACAGAAGCTCCATGCGCTTCAGAGGAAACACCAGCTTTTATTATTTTTATTTTTAATTTAGGTAGTCCCTTATTCCTTTACAAGCAAAAAAACCAAAACCAAAAACAAAACTCCCATACCTCCCTTTTAGTTCTGGCATTTCTAATCCCAGGAAGTCCAAACCTTTTTTTGCTTTTTATTAAGGATTTAAAATTTTGACAACTGGATTAAGCACTTGTTTTGGCACATGTATCTAGGGGTTGGAGGATAATGGCAACATCTTGATATACCAGATAAATAAAAATAATAAAAAGATCACCTTATAAAGTCTCTCGTTAACTGTTCTACATTTTACCTGTAAATACTATTAATTTAGATTTATTTCCATGACAGCTTAGTAAAAATGATATCTACGAGTATGATTTGGGCTTCTTCAAAAGACCATATTCTGCACCTGGACACTATACACAAAAACATACACTGGAAATAGAAGTATTAACGCAACTTCCACTATGTTAGGAGGCCCCAAACAGAAAATAAAGGCTATTCCTGAGGAAAAATATTTAAATACCCACACTGAAATTGCTTTAGGCTCAAGTACATTCATGTATTAACACAAGGCACTGTGTTGAAATTCAAATACAAATTTACCCATTCCTACATCGCTTTTGGGAGGAGGCCTTTTATGAGTAAACCACTCCAGCAGCTCTATACTCTGTGGTGCTTTCCCTCTTTCCTTTTCCGGGGCCATCTATTTATCTTCAGCCTCCGTAGTGAGGGCAAATCTGAATCTTAAGCTTCAAGCTTAGAATGGGACTCCCAGTAAACATGGTTCTGTTTGTTCTCCAGCAGCCCTCCTTTGTATAAACAGATGTGGTGGGAAGGGAAGGAAAGCCAGATCTCTGTGAGGGGTGGGAGGTCTCCTTTCTGGAGAAGCTTCCAGGCTGCAGCCATGAGCAAAGGGACAGGATACATCTCTTGTCCAGGCAGGGGAACTTGCAGTTCTTCCAGAGAGGGGCTGCTCTTCTCGCTCTCCTCCACCCTCCTCCCCCATCCTTTGTTCCTGGGAATGCTGTCTGGATGTCTCAGGCATCTCACTCTTGCCAGAGCAAACATTTCCAACAAGGCTTATGCTAAGGAGACATTAGGAAGACAGATTTTTTTTTTCTTCTCTCCAAATGCACTGTAGGCTGGGATTTGGGAAGACAACCCTTCACACCTGTACTTTCTCCTCTGTTCACATTCTCTTTGTTCAAGTGTAGCCTTGTTACTACCTTAAACTAAATGAGGGAGATTTTGAGGGGCTGGGAGTTGTCAGCTTGTAAAATAACAAAGCCATTTTCTCAAACTGTGTTGATACTGTCTCTTAATTTAGCGTTTTAAATTTTGCACACTAGTTATGGATGCTAATAAAGGAGGGACTACTTCACAGCTGGGGGGAGAAAGGGGCGCTGAGCATTTTGTAATCGGATCCCAAATAGGTGAGCATTCTCATTGGTCTTTTCTTCTCTGCCTTCTCTGGGCTTCGTTTGTTAATCCTCATTCAGAGGTCAGGATGGTGAGGAGGCTTGATGGAAGGATCCTGTGACTTCCACACAAGGGTCTAGATTTCTGGTGGCTCCAGTCAACAGTCCTGCTTGTTGAGAATGAACGAAGGGGAGAGTATGGGAAAGGCCTTGCATGCTGCAGGAAATTGGGGGTTTGGTGCAAGTGATGGTATATAACCACATTGCTCTGTACCACTCTCTCCAGGAATTCTCTGGGCTCCTGAGTGAGGCACCCAGAGCTGTGGCCAAGCGGATAAGAGAGTCAGGGAACTGAGGAGGGGTTCTGATTTTGGCCAGCTATGGATAAACAGAACCGTGGCCCTGATCTAGGCATGGACTTCTCAGCATGTCTGTAAAAGTAAGGAGGGGGGTGGGGGATGTTCTTTACTATCAAGGAAGTAATAATAAAAAAGACCTGATTTTTAGGGGCCAAAATGATACTCTGTCACCCTCCAGCCAACAGTTTTGCCACTCCCCAGACAGGGGATGGGGCCAGAAGTTAGCGGTCTACGCCCAGAGGCCCGTCCCCCTCCCTGTAAGAAATAAAAAGAAAGGAGGTTAGTTTTCAGGCACAGCCAGCTGGAGGACGGTGGGACCCCCACTGTAGGCCAGACTGCAGGTCCTGTCAGAAGAGGTTTCCTCCCTTTCACTTAACTTACTGACTCCAGATATTTTAAACGATTTGTTTACAGCGCGGCTGCAGGCAGCTCAGTTAACTCTCCCCGTGCCCGGGGCGGCCAGGGAATTTCCCAGCACCCCCCCCCCCNGCGGGGGCGCCTGGCAGGGTCGGGGGAATTCTGTGCCCCACGAGAAGTGCGTGCTGCTCGGGCAAGGCCGGGTGGGGCCGGGCGAGGGCGAGAGGCAGAAGATGCGGCAGGCCGGGCCCGGCTCAGCATCCCCCTGCGCTCGGCACCGCCGCCTTTCCCTTAGCCCCGGTTCGGGGGGCCGCCCCGGGCGGCGGCGGGGTCGCGGGGCGAGGG